>CM022953.1:31183324-31314284 GCA_012931725.1 Litsea cubeba
GTCAATCTAAACGAGTCCCCCACAATCTCCTGAGAAGTTAGATCCTCCTTTTCTTGCTTTTCATTGTAGTTTGTATTTTTTTTAAAAGAGACAAAAATCACAATTCTTGTCTTTCATGTTGATAAGGATTGTAAATCGGCTATAAACGCCAAAATCGGCTATAAACGCCAAAGTTGGCTATAAACGCCAAAATCGGCTATAAACGCCAAAATCGGCTATAAATGCCAAAAAAATCGCCTTTCACGGCAAATCAAGAAAATGTCTCTTTTCTTAAATATGTGCAATGGAAAACTTGAAAGAAGTTGATTTCCTTTTTACTTGCGAAGGTTGATCTCCGAATCACCACTTGCAATTCCAAGTAAAATAAAAAATCTGGCACACCCACAAAAAAAGAAATGTTGATGCACGCCCTTTTGCCCCCGGTTACGAAAGGGTCGGAACCAAACGGACTCCCACGTCCGCCGACCTCGGTAGGAACCCGGGCATCGGGAGCGCGGTCCATCAAGCTGGCATCACCCGGTGGGACTCGTTTATTTGAGAACACGATGCTAGAAATGAAATATTTGCATATCATATATTTTGCTCTATGCTTATATTTCTTTTCTCGATTCCTTGGCTACTTTATAATTGGTGGCCTATGTTGAATTCCGCAAAAAAAAAATGAGATGAGATTTTTTGTTTGGAAATTTAATTCTTTGAATTTATTTCCACTCTTTCTCTTTTCAAAAAAAAAAAAAAAAAAAAAAAATCAGATTTTTATTTTTGGATTCAAAATTGAGAAACTTTGATCCTTTCCCTTCTGGGCACTGGCGCTCGCGGAAATCGCCGAGACCGTGTGGATTAGGGGTTGGGCCATTGTTTCTCTTCGATGAGTTCATTAAAAATCTAAAAAAAAAAAATAAAAAAAAAAAAAATCAGATTTTTCATTTTTGGATTCAAAATTGAGAAACTTTGATCCTTTCCCTTCTGGGCACTGGCGCTCGCGGAAATCGCCGAGACCGTGTTCGGATAGGGGTTGGGCCATTGTTTCTCTTCGATGAGTTCATTAAAAATAAAAAAAAAAAATATAAAAAAAAAAAAAAAATCAGATTTTTTCATTTTTGGATTCAAAATTGAGAAACTTGATCCGTTCCTTCGTTCATCGCGCTTGCAGAAATGCCGAGCCGTTCGACTAAGGTTTGGGCCATGTTTCTCTTCGATGAGTTCATTAAAAATCAAAAAAAATATATATATAAAAAAAAAAATTTTTAGATTTTCATTTTGGATTCAAAGTGAGGAAACTTTGATCTTTCCTTTCTGGGGGCACTGGCGCTGCGGAAATCGCCGAGGACCGTGTTCGGATCGGGGGTTGGGCCATTGTTTCTCTTCGATTGAGTTCATTCACAATCTAAACACAAAAAAACAAAAAAAAAAAAACAAAAAATTTTCAGATTTTCATTTTTGGATTCAAAATGAGAACTTTGCTCCTTTCCCTCTGGGCACTGTGAGCTCGCGGGAAATCGCCGAGGACGTGTTCGGATCGGGGGTTGGGCCATTGTTTCTCTTCGCTGAGGTCATTAAACAATAAAAAAAACATATATATATATATAAAAATTTTTAAAAATTTTTAGATTTCTCAATTTGGATTCAAAATTGAGAACCTTGATCTGTTCCTATCGTTTCATCGCGCTTGCAGAAAATGTTGAGCCTGTTCGACTAAGGTTTTGGGCCATGGTTTCTCTTCGATGAATTCATAAAAATAAAAATAAAATAAAAAATATATAAAAAAAAAAGACATAGACCACTAAGGTTAAACCAACTGCGTTCTTTGATCATGGTTGATTCAAAGAAAAGCCTTGTCCAGAGTGTGGAGACAGCTTGACTGTTCTAGGCAAGGGTCCTCCAAACGGGTTCATTAAGTAATCCTACCCTTACCTGGGGGCAATTCTATCAATCAAGGTTTCATAAGACCGGGTTAGGAGGCCTATGTGTACTCTCTCGTCTTTTAAATAAATTTTTTTTTTCAAAAATAAAATTTTTAAAATAAAAATTTTAAAATAAAAAATAAAAAATAAAAAAAAATTTCAAAAAAAAAATCTTAAAAAAAAAATAATAAAAAATAAATAAAAAATAAAAAATAAAAAAAAAAATTTTTTTAAAAAAAAAAATCTTCAAAATAAAAAAAAAAAAACTTCCGTCATTTTGGTTTAGATTGGAGAAATCTTGGTCTTCTCCTTTCTGGGCACTGGCGCTCGCGGAAATCGCCGAGACCGTGTTCAGATTGGAGTGCCTTTTGCTCTCTTTGATAAACCCGATATTGGCTTTTCAAAAAAAAAAACTCGTCATTTTTAGATTCAGATCCGAGAAATCATGGTTCATTTCTTTCTGAGCACTGGCGCTCGCGGAAATCGCCGAGACCGTGTTCAGATTGGAATACCATCTGCTCTCTTTGATGAATCCAATCTTGACCTTTCAAAACAGAGAATCTCATCTCATAGATGCGGTCTCAAAACATTTGTGTCTAGCGGTACTAGTACGCCCTTTCAGGGTCTACTGTATTGCGACCGGCACATTTGTAACTCCAACTTTATATTCTTCTTACCTCGAGCAAGCTCTGCTTCTCGATAAGTCGAATTTAAGTTCACAATTGCTTCTAGCAGTCACTGGGATGCCCATTCTGGGCTTACCATACCTGCGATCAGAACAATTGTACCTTCTATGGCATTTTGTCTTCCTCATATTGCTTGGGTCATCTACCTCGAGCAATTTGAAAAGACGAAACCATAGAACTTCCCATTTATGATCATTATATTCTTGTGATTACTAATGGATGTGGTCTTGTTTCAGAAATTTTCGAAAAAACTAACAATGGCAGCTTCACTAACCATTACTTTCGACGAAAGCAAGCACCAACTCATGCTTCAACAGAAGCAAACCACGCGCACCTACAAGCGCCCCATCAGCTGCCGAAGCGTCAACTCCCTCGGCAACTCTGTGAACTCCGGGTCGACCTCGACTCCCCGGACTATCGTCTTCGGGACGCTGGGACCATTCCCACTTCCTGAGGAACAAGCTGCTCCCTCCAAGAAGCAGAAACTCGCCTCTCAACGTGTCACTACCGTGACACCAAAGGCGAGCACCAGAAGACCTGAAGCCCGTGGCAGCCCCACGAAGCCTCAACCTGCAAACAACCAGGTCTACCCCAAGACTTGGTCCCCAAGACCTTCACCAAAACAAAGAAGGTCCCAGACATCCACTAAGCCAGCATTCCTGGCCCCACTCAAGGAGAACCAGTTCTATCCTCTTGCTTACATGAAAGAGGAGAGACCCATCTCCAACCTGACTTCCAAGTCATCCCAGCATGAGCCGGCTTGTTCCTACAAGCCCAAAATCAAGTCATGCATCACAAGGCCTCCACAAGCATCTGCTAAGGCCTACAAATCTGCAGTTCGACCCTTCATATCTACAGGGGCCGAACTTCACAAATTCAAAGCTTCGCTGCAACTGGCGAAGGATAGGGTTCGCATCCTGTCCTTGCCCAGCTACAAAGAAGACAGACTCGGCTGCTGCGCCCGAGGGAGCACATCCTTCATCGTCAGAGCCCAGTTAGAGCTGACCGAAGCTCAAATTGCTCGTCGTATACGCCGCCGCGCGTCGTACCGACAAAAGAGACTACAGAAGCAAAGGACCCAGCTTCCCACACTTCAAGTCTCTCCCAAATGGGTCGAAAAAGAAAGGCCCAACCAAGTTGCTGCCGTCCATATGGTTGGAAAAACCAGAAGACGCCAAAAATCAGCAACAAAAATCCATGTCCGACGTCCAATGACCCGCAGCGTCTCAAGGACAAGAAGACATTCAGAAGAATCCCCTGCTCCTTCAAGCAAAGGACAGCAGAGTGATCCTTCCTCAAGCTCTTCTTCAAAAAGAATGAGCCCCAGCTCAGTCACCAGGACAGTTTCTTCGTTCGAATCACGAAGGATGAATGTCTTGGCTACAAATTCTGAGCCACCACCCCGCAATCCACCTCCAGAAGATGCGATCACCCGCATCCAGCAGTTGGAACAGGGCCAGCAGAGGATTGAAACTCTGATGGAAAACCTTCTCCTCGCCTTCCAAAATCAGGCGAACAATGAACCTCCTCCGAATCATCAAGACGACGAGGTAAATAGAGAAGAAAATGAGTCACGCGCCCTTACCAAAAAGGACGTAGACGGTATCCTCGCCAAAGCAAAAGAAGAGGATATACTCAAAGAGCATGGGATCAAGCCACCATATCCCTTATGGATGGACTCGGTCCCGTTCCCCACCAAATTCAAGCATCCTACTCTCCAAACATATACGGGGAAAGGATCAGCCAGACAGCACGTCATCCACTTCAAGATCCTGACGGGAGCTATCGCGGATCAAGATGCACTCAAGATCCGCCTCTTTGCAAGTACCCTAAAAGGTACGGCCTTCGATTGGTACTCCACTCTGCCGGAGGACTCAATCCAAAACTGGGCCATGCTAGAGACACGCTTCCTAACTCACTTCAAAGGTGAGGATCACCCCGCTACTATGGCTCAGCTGTGCAGCCTAAAACAGGGGGAGAATGAATCAACATATGACTTCATTCACAAGTGGAAAGCAATGGCATACAAATGCTCTGATGTATTGCCACAAGCGTCGCTAGTCGACATCTGCCGAAACAACATGAGAGCCAGAATCCGCTCCATGATCATCGGCAACAAATCAAAAAACCTGGGAGAACTCCTAGAAGCTTCCATGGAAGCTGAAACGGTGATTAAAGACCTCAACAGTCAGAAATCATCAAAGAAAGAGCCAACCGCCATTGCAACCTCTAAACCAAAGAAGAAAGAGGTCCTCAATGTGCAGACCAAGCCAGCTCCTCAGCCACCAAAGAAAGCTGAAAACAAAGCTGCTGGTAAGAGACCTGAACTCTCTGATGCCTTCAAAGAACGAGTAGAGAAGAAATACCCGTTTGATGAAGATGTTGATGAAATCTTCGGGGCTCTTGTGGCAAACGGCAAGCTCACCTTGCCTGAACCAAAAAGACCGGGTGATGTTGGCAAAACCAACGATCCTCGGTACTGTCCATACCACCAGATGATCTCGCATCCTCTCAATCAATGCTTCGTTGTGAGAGAGAAAATAAATGAGATGTGGAAAAACGGAGTCATCACCTTTGACAAAAACTATGGGTCTGCCTCCGTCAACATGGTGACATGTGGACAAACATCAAGATCACCGAAGAAGAAGATTACTACTTCCTTCAAGGTGATAAACTCAATCGAAGCGTCCGAGGAACTGGTTCCTTACCCGACACCAGACGGACAACCGATATGGGTACATCCCGATCTCCTGGAAGATGAAAATTGGGAGGTCGTGAAAATAAAGCCTACAGCTCAACAGCGAAGGCAGGCTAGGAAACATCTCCTCAAGCTCAAACGGCAAGAGAAGACCCAGCCAAAACTAGAGGTCAAAGAAAAGGCAGAGGCTTCCTCTACCGCTTCACTGGAGGTAACAAAAACATCCCTTCCAGAGACTTCAAAGGGGGTAAGGAAATTCACTCTCAGTGATTTCATGCCACCTCAATTCAGAGAAGCCATGCAGGAGACATCATACTCTTGCAATTCGGTAGTTGGATTCTCCATTGATGGATACGAGTCCAGCGACACCGATGATGGATTTGAATCCAACTACACAGATGAGTGGGAGGAGTCCCTTGAAACAGGAGAATATCTCTCCGATGAAGAATGGGTTCCTGAGTCTCATCTTATGCCAGTAATCTGGTATAACCCCCTACAGCCACAAGGATCCTGGTCTGATGATGAAGAAGACCAAGAGGCTGTACAAGAAAATGCTGCTGACCCAGCACCTCTCATTACTCCAGTGGAAATCAACAATGTTGAGCCACAAAGAGATGATGAAGAAGAAGATCCGGCTCCCATACCTGATCTTGAAGAATATGCAAGGATCTTGCAGCGACTCGCTCTAGAACAAGAGCAAGAACGCGTCAACGAGCCTCCTCGCAATCCAGAGCCTGAAGTCCCTGAAGACCACCAGGTACATCCTCCCTTAACTCCTGAAAATGGAGAAAATTGCTGGATAGACGATCCTCTCACATCCGAGGATGAGTCTGACTCCGATCAGGCAACGTCTCCCGTCAGAGCTTCCTGTAATGTGATAATTCGGGATTATAGCTCTTCCGAAGCATCGTCTGATGAGAGCACTTACACTCCGGCGACGCCTAGCAATGTATCTTCTGGAGCCACCTCATCTCACGTGACTTTCACTGAGATGACACCCTCTCAGGTTTCTTCTCCTGAGACTGTGACTTCAAAGTTCACACCCTTCCTGACTGAAGAATTCCCAGCCTATTGATGCTTGGGACGATGAATTAGTCAACGAAGAAGAAAGATTGCTGGATGCTGTTCAGGACTTGTTCCCGGAAAATGCTCCATGCAACACAATCACTGAGGATGGTAACTCTGCTGCTGATGCATCCTCAGCAAATGAAAAACGACAGCCTCTTGATCCTGAAGACAATCTTCCAAACGAAGACCCTTCTCAAGAAGCTCTCGAAGTTGGTAGAGGCACCCGCTCTGGCCGGGACTACCACAAAAATTACAACCAATCTTCCTTTACATATGTAAATCCTTCGGGAAAAGATGTTGTAAGCGCCCCTAGTGGCAACAATGATGAACATGCAGGCCCTAAGGAGGCTTTCAAGTATGACTTGATTGAACACTTCAAGCACATACCTGCACGTCTGCACATCCTAGATTTGTTGCGAATGTCTCCGCACACTCGTGATAATCTCATTTCGGAATTACAAAAGCTGAATGAGGATGTCGACAAACATGCCCCGCAAGTCCTCCAAATTGAAATGGATTACCGGGTCAAAAACTTCAGAAGCCTCCTCAAAGGGAGAAAAGAAGAAAACTGAGGGATCATGCATTGAATGCCTCTCGGTTAAAAAAGCAGCCAGTGCAACCATCGCCTTCACAAAGGATGACCTCCTACTTGGCGAAACCAGGCATAACCGACCCCTGTACTTCACAGGGTATATCAAGGAAATGCCTATGCATAGAGTTCAGATCGACCCAGGTTCTGCACTCAACCTTATCTCCACATCGGCTCTTGAAGAGTTGGGCATCCCACCCAGCAAACTGAGCCACACATCTGTATCTATCTTTGGATACGATGGGAATACTCAAAGGCCTATCGGCAAAATCAGGTTCAAATTGCAGATCGGTGATCTTATCTCTGAGGTCACAGTGTATGCAATAAAGACCCCTTCATGCTACAACATCCTTCTCGGACGCCCTTGGATCCATGAGAATGGTGTTGTCCCTTCAACTCTACATCAATGCATCAAGTTTGTTGGCGACGACGGCATGATACATCGAGTCTTTGCGGACAGAAAACCCTTCAAAGGTAAAGAAATCCACTTCGCAGACTCACAGATGTATGAAGGTGAAAAAGAAGAAGAGGAGAAGCATACAGCATCCTTTGCCGAAAATCTCCAGAAAGATAAAGGCAAAGCTCCTCAACAATCACCGGAAGAAAACAAACCATCCGGTAAATCTGAAGAGAGCATGCAAACTCCCTTCATCATCTCCCTCAAATCTTCAAAGCCTTTGGTCATCACAACTAAAGTGAAGAAGGCAAAACAAAAGCCTGGGGGCAAATTTGTTGTCTCTTTCGTGTCTATCATGCAAGACACGGACTCGGATTCAGAGCCAGAAGACGACACATCGTCAAGCCAAGCTGACACTCAGCAAGTTCAGCCTGCTCTTACTCCAATGGAGACAACTTCTGACATAGAAGATCCTACGTCAGCTTCCTTCGTTGTTCCAGCAACTTCAACAAAGGAAAAGCCGATCTTCTTCCATAGATCGGATACTTCTTCATCAAACTCCATGCTTGAACCTTTCCAAAATAAAGGTACGCCTCAACTATCCTTATACAGTTCTGTGGCACAAGCTATTATGAAGAAAATGGGCTATGACGCTCAAAACCCAGTCGGTCTGGGAGAAGGACGCGGTATTCTCACACCATTAGGGGCCCGTCTTGACCAAAAGCCAGCTGGAAGATTGGAGACTCTACGGCTATATAGAAAAGTCTTCACACGGGTTAGGGTATGATCCTGACACTCCCTTGAGACAGTTGACACAAAGGCTTAAAAGTCAATATACAGACCAAGCCTCAACATCTCAAATCCATGAAGACATCGATCTCCCTGGATATCTCTTTGATGAGTCACCTGACAAAGATCCAGGAAGCTCATCCAATTGGTATGATTTCTCCGAAAATGAAGAGGAGTTGTCCGATGGCACAGACGTGTGGACTTCTGACCCAGAAGAACCCTCATCTCCAAAAGAAGTAGCCTACTTCGACTCGGTTTCAACAGGCGATTGGGATCATCTCATAGCAAGCCTTGGGAAAATTACCGATCAAGAAGACCCGTGGAAAGGAACAAAACCTTGGTCTGGAAATGCCCTTGAAACCCCAGAAGGTTTCGTTGAGCTGGAAGCCTCCGAAAATATTGTGGAGGAACCACCTTCGAACCTTCCAACAGAAGATCCTGTTCAAAAGATAGACTTGGGAACACCAGATAACCCACGTCCTGTATTCATAAGCAAGAATATAAAGGATGATGAGTTACCCGAGTATATCGCTTTTCTTCGTGAGTTCGTTGATTGCTTTGCATGGTCTTATGCTGAAATGCCAGGCTTAGACCCCAAAATAGCAGTTCACAAACTCAATCTTCAAGAAGACATCAAGCCTGTCAAGCAAGGCCAAAGAAGATTCCGTCCAGATGTGATGGATAAAATTGAACAAGAAGTTCAAAAACTCAAAAGCGTCGGCTTCATCCGTGAGGAACAACATCCTGAATGGTTGGCCAACATTGTCCCCGTGACAAAGAAAAATGGGCAGATCAGGGTCTGTATTGACTATAGAGACCTGAATGGCGCATGCCCAAAAGATGAATTTCCGCTCCCCATACCAGAGGTAATGATTGATAATACCTGTGGATTCGAGCGAATGACATTCATGGATGGTTTCTCTGGCTACAATCAGATAAAGATGCATCCTGAGGATGAAAAACATACATCCTTTCGAACCCCATTTGGCGTGTATTGCTACACTGTCATGCCATTCGGTTTGAAGAATGCTGGTGCCACATATCAGAGGGCTATGATGAAAATATTCCAAGATATGCAGCACAAGACGGTTGAATGTTACGTTGATGACCTCGCCGTCAAAAGCAAAAGAAAAGAAGATCATCTCGAAAACCTTCGAGAAGTCTTCCTCCGGCTTCGCAAACACAAACTGCGAATGAATCCATTGAAATGCTTCTTCGGCGTCTCGTCGGGTAAGTTCCTCGGATTCTTAGTTCGGAAAGCTGGAATAGAGCTTGACCCCATAAAAGTCAAAGCCATTCTAGAAATGCCCTCTCCAAGAACCTTGAGAGAACTCAAAGGGCTTCAAGGGAGATTGGCCTACATCAGACGGTTCATCTCCAATCTTTCGGGGAAATGCCGTCCATTCTCCCGGTTAATGAAAAAAGGTGTAAACTTTGTCTGGGATGCTGACTGTGAAGCTGCTTTCCAAGACATCAAGTCATACCTGACAAAACCTCCAGTGTTAGCTGCTCCTACCACTGGAAAACCATTCATCTTGTACACAAGAGCCCTTGATCACTCTCTGGGAGCTCTGCTTGCGCAAGAAAATGATCAAAGAAAAGAAGCTGCTCTATATTACCTCAGCCGCATGCTAGTAGGTGCAGAGCATCGCTACTCTCCAGTCGAAAAAGAATGTCTTGCAGTGATGTTCGCCGTGCAAAAGCTGCGTCACTACTTGCTTTCCAACACAGTCTACCTGGTCTCGAGGGTCAACCTCTTGAAGGTCCTTGTCACAAAGGCAGGTTCTCTCAATGCTCGACTGGCAAAATGGTCCATCCTTCTGTCACAATTTGATATTAGGTATGTACCACAAAAAGCAATCAAAGGGCAAGCTCTAGCGGACTTCCTCGCAGAGCATCCATTGCCTAAAGATTCTCCACTCAGAGATGATCTCCCAGACGAACCAGTCTACAATGTGGAGACTTTCTCACAAAGTGCCTCCTGGGACATGTACTTTGACGGTGCAACCAGGACAAATGAAAAAAGACAGCTGATCTCGGGAGTTGGCATCCTCTTTGTTAGCCCCGACAAATACATGATTCCACACGCTTTCTCGCTACTGGAACCATGCACAAACAATGCAGCTGAATATCAAGCTCTGATCTTAGGATTAGAACTCGCCATCGAATCCGGTATCACCATGCTGGAAGTCTTTGGAGACTCTCAACTGATCGTCAACCAGATGAATCAGAAATTTGAAGTCAGGAAGCCAGACTTGCTGCCCTACTACAACAAGGCACAGTCACTTCTGCAAAAGTTTGACATCTGTCACATCACCCACATTCGTAGAGGTGAAAACATACGTGCAGATGCCCTAGCCGGACTTGCCGCATCCATGGCAATCCAGGAAGGGGAAAACATGCAAGTCACAGTGTGCGAAAGAAGAATCCTTCCTCCTCTTAACACACACCAAGCAGTTGCTGAATGCCACCAAGTGGTCGGAAGTCGGATTTCAATCCTTCAAACTTCAATTGGCGACTGGAGGGATCCGTTCATTGATTACATTATGTTCGGAATCCTACCTGAAGATCCAAAAGAACGGGTAAGCATCCAAAGGCGAACCCCAAGCTTCCATTTGGATATTCCTTCAAAAATCCTTTACAGGAAATCCTTCAACGGAGTACTTCTACGCTGCTTATCACAACAAGAGGCTGAAGAAACACTCAAAGAAGTTCATGCTGGTCTTTGTGGAGCTCATCAGGCTGGACCTAAGCTCTATGATCAGATAAAAAGGTTAGGATATTACTGGCCTACCATGGTAGCTGACGCAATGCAATTTGCTAAGCGCTGCCAACAATGCCAAGTTCATGGAGATTACATTCACATGCCTCCAGAATGGCTACATCCTACAGCGATCTCATGGCCTTTCGAAGCTTGGGGTATGGACATCATAGGTCCTATTTCTCCCCCTTCAAGCAAAGGTCATCGCTTCATCTTCGCCGCTACGGATTACTTCTCCAAGTGGTCAGAAGCATTTGCGTTTAACGAAATGAAGACCTCATCAGTCCTTCAGTTCCTGCGCACCAACATCATTTGTCGTTTCGGCATACCCAAAAGATTCGTCCATGATAACGGACCACAGTTCCGGGATCATCGATTCTACAGGTTCTGCGACAAATACAAAATTCAAAGCTGTCCTTCGACTCCATACAATCCGGCAGCAAACGGGTTAGCAGAAGCTTTCAACAAGACACTCTGCAAAATCCTCAAAAAAATGGTCTCTAATCACAAAAGAGACTGGAGCGACAAAATGTCTGAAGCTTTGTGGGCCTATCGAACCACCGTTCGAGGACCAACCCATAGCACACCATTCTCCTTAGTCTATGGATGCGAAGCTGTCGTGCCCTTGGAAGTACAAATTCCTTCCTTGAGGGTATCCTTGCAAAATGACATGACTCAAGAAAGCAATGTCAAATTGCGACTCCATGAGCTGGACAATCTCGATGAGAGACGGCTCGAAGCTCAACAAAGCATTGAACTTTACCAAGCACGTATGGCAGGATCTTTCGATAAAAAGGTCAGGCAACGTGCCTACAAAAAGAATGACTTGGTTCTTGCGGTAAAAAGACCAATGGTCTTCGCTCACAAGTCCAAAGGCAAATTTGAGCCAAAATGGGAGGGACCCTACGTCATCGACAAAGTTTTCTCCAATGGCGCATACGCACTCCTAAACATGGAAGGTGACAGATGTATGCTGCCCATCAATGGCAAGTTCTTAAAGCGGTACTACCCTTGAAGACTTACCCAACTGGGTAAGAGCAATGCCTGTACGGCCAAAACCGGTTTCCAGGTACACGCTCGCTAAACCCACCCTTTTTAGAATTTTCATATCAAATGTTGAAATTTCTAGAAATCTAAAACAATGCTTACTTTCATCGTTTCATTGTTCAACAAAAATCCAAGTTTAGGAACCTTTCCCTAACTTGACCAAAATTTTCAACCCTTGAACCCAAAATTCATGGTTTGAAACAAAATCCGGATTCAGGGATTTCCACCCTAGTCCACCCTGCCTTTTACCGCCAAAATGGTTTTAGGTCAAAACTTATGACCCTCGTGTCTTTAAACAAAAAAAAAAATGGTTTTTCAAAAACCGCGAGGAAGCGACGCTTAGTCGATACTCGCACAAATCGGAAGCAAACGAACCACGTTCGACACTTCCAAAATCGCAGGGAAGCGACATTTCGTCGATACTTGCAAAATCCAAAACCGTGGAAACGCAACATTTCAGTTGATATCCACAACCCAAATTTCAAAGGTTCGAAAAAACCTAAAAAATTGTGGACACGCAACATTTCAGTTGGTATCCATGACCCAAAGGTTCGAGAAAACCACAAATTTCAAAAATCATGGGGAAACGACATCAAGTCAGTACCCGCAAAACCAAAATTTTTGAAAAGCAAGGATGCGACATTCCATCGATACTTGCACCCAAATCCGCGAGGATGCGACATTCCATCGATACTCGCAACCGAATGAGCAAGGATGCGACATTCCATCGATACTTGCAAGAACATTCAGCAGGGAGGCGACTTTTAGTCGATACTTGCATTTTTTTAAAACCAAACCGGCTATAAATGCCACCAAAACAGGCTATAAATGCCACAAACCGGCTATAAATGCCACAACCGGCTATCAATGCCACCAAAACAAACCGGCTATCAATGCCACACAAACAAAAAACTTGGATTTCAAAAAAAAAATGGCTATCAATGCCACCAAAAACAGGCTATAGATGCCACAAAACAAACCGGCTATTAATGCCACCAAAATTGGCTATAGATGCCACACACACAAAAAAAAAAAAAAAAAACTCGGCTATCAATGCCACAAGAAAAGCTGGCTCTCATGCCAAAATTGGCTTCCATGCCACAAACAAAAAACCTGGCTTTCATGCCAAAACAATCATTTGACAAAAGATTTTCACAAAATGACAACCTTTTGATCAAATCCCATTTAGCAATTACTTTTATCACAAAAAGATTCAAGTGAGCGTAGGGATAACAAAAAAAAAAGAGAGCATCCCATTTAGCAATTACTTTTATCACAAAAAGATTAAAGTGAGCGTAGGGATAACAAAAAAAAAAAGTGTTCACAAGCACTACAAAAAAAAAAAGAAGTACCAAAGAATACATGTGGTACCAAAAAAAAAAAAGTGTTCACAAGCACTACAAAAAATAAGTACCAAAAAAAATACAAGTGGTACCAAAAAAAAAAAAGAGAAGGATGGTTTCTGTATACAGGAGCTCAATCAAAAATGGTCTCCAGCCAAGAGTTCAGCTCCCCAAGCAGGCTTTTAGCCTCAGCCGTCAAAGATTCCAAGGCACGCTTCTTCAGGAACTTGCCATGAGATGCTGGAGTGGGCTGTACCCCTTCTCTCACACCAGGAAGCTTACCTCGAGCAGCTTGCCATTGTTCATCCTCATCAGACTTCCTTTTGAGAACCCGTTCGGCCTCTGCAACCTGGTGAATCAGGGCACTCTCCCTGTCGCGAGCTTCTATTATGGCAGTCCACTTGGCAGCGACTTGTGCCTGCAGATGCTCAAGACGTTTCCTGGCCTCATCGACCTCCCTATCAAGGATGTTAAGGTCATGTGTCAGCCCGATGATGGTTAGCTCTTCTCTATTCCTCTTTCGGACTGCCACCTTCCTGCTTTCTGTAGCCTCATCCAGGTCAGACTTAGCCTTATCAGCAGGATCCAGGAACATCTCCTTGAAGAACTGGTCATCAGCCAAACTCACGGTCTCAAACCATTTGTCACCCAGTGCAATGATCCTATCAACGATCGCCCTGGCACCTGTGACATCCAGACCAGCCTCTTCAGCATCACTGAGAATCTCCTGCACATGCTGGATCATGCCAAATCCGACTTCCAAGTGCCCAGAAAAGAGGGTCTCAATCCAAGAGCTCACGACTCGCAACACCACCTTCTTCGCAAAAAGAAGAGATGGCCCAGCTGAGGATTCGCCCAACTCCGTTGGTCGGCTACTCATGTCATCATCTGTTGAAAGAGTAACAAAAGAACTCTTTCCAGCTGAAGCTGCTCCTGCTCGGGAAGGAATCTCAGCGCGAGGAATCTCCTCAATATTGTCAGAGCTGGTCCCAGGAATCTCTACCTCTGGATCAACCTCTGGCATCTCTTGCTCTGGAAGCGACGGATCCTCCTCTGCCACTTCAAAACCTGCAAAGGAAACACAAAAAGGTATGAATATGACCCTGTTTGAAAATCATTATCAGAGTTATAACTACAAAATACCTTCTTCGACGACTGGCGGAACACTTTCCTCCTCCATGAACTCATCGAAAGCATCATCAACATTTGCGTCCATCGATGGTTCAAAGTCATCGGAATCCTGTGGCAAGTCAGCTGACAAAAAAAAATGTGTTAGCAAACCAAGTCACAAACAAAAAAAAAGGGGAGCAAAAGAAGTCGTACCAATTGGAGATTCTGGATCTACTCCAGAGTCCCTCGGTTCTTCTTCAGGTGCCTCAATAGGATCCATCACCACCTCATCGGTTGGGACCTCAGGCATCACCAAGTCTTCCTCTACTAAAAAAAAAAAGAGAAGAAAAGCAGAAACAAGAAGCAGATCATAACATGGAAAAAGTCCCATGAAAGGAAATGGAAAGAGAAAAAGGAAGAATCATACCTTCACCGACGGTCTCTTCTTCTCGGCTTCTCTTCTCCGGAGGCTCGTCAGCATCCACTGGCACATCCTCATTGATGGTAAGAGGAACTTCCAAGTTAGGAGAGTCCTCATGCTGCTCCTTGCTGCTATGATGACTCCTCCTCCTCTTACCTCTGCGGGCTCGCTTCTTAGAAGAACCTACCCCGCTGTCAGAGTCAGGTTTCCCACTTGACTCATCACTGGATGGTCTGCTCTTGCCAGTAGACTCCACGGAAGCTTGCCTCTGCGCCGCTTGCATCCAAGCGCCAAGTTCGGCTTCCTCCTGTTCTAGCTGCTCCAAAGCCTCGTCAGGTATTTCTCGAACAGCTTCAGAACCGATGACGCCCTGGTCACCGAGAAAGCCTATCTTGTGCTTCTCTCCAGAAAGGAAGGCCCAAACTTCCTCTCGCCGGATGCCATCCGACTTTCCAAGGCCCTTTCCAGATGCCAGCTTCACATCAAGCTCCTTCCTGGAAAGTCCCCGATATGCCGAGAAGCTCTCCGCGAACCACTTCGCAAAGCCGGCAGTCCGGGAAGTCAGCAACACAGGATAAGAAATCATGGCTGTAGTGTCTTCAGCACTATAAAAAGCCCATGCATTTCTCCCGTCCTGTAAGCCTCCAAAGCGCTTCACCATGCTTGAAGGCGCTCCAACAACGCCTTGAGAAAAGCCAAGCTGCAAAGCAAAGCGAGAAGGTACATACGGCTGGATGTCGACGAAAAGATGTCTACGGTACACCATCGTGCCGACACGTATGCTGAAAAGCCACTCTCTCTCTGCATTTGTCAAGGAATAATGCCTTCCCGACCCCGCCCTGGTAGAGTCTCGGGAGGCACCAAAATCAAAAGCCTTCTTCCGCAACTCCGGAGAAAGCTTTACTGACGATTGCCCCATCTCGACGTCCCTGAACCGTCGGATCCTCATACGGGCAAACAAAAGTGATTCAGACACGGCTTTGCCCTTAGCCAGTCGAATCATCAGAGGATCATCATCCTGTGCAGCACCCAGCCGATGGAAGCCAGGACAGTGGTATACATACCACGAATAAAAGATATGGGCTGAAAATACCCTATTCATGGGAAGCCCAAGCCGAACCAGAAAAGCAGCAGCCTGCAGTTCGGTACACAGGTAGGAGTAAAGAGCAGGCACCAAAGCAAGCTGCTCTCCAAACGCCATCTGACAAGCCGGGAAAATACAATGCGGCCTGATGTGCGTTCCATCTCCTCCAGCAAATACAGCCTCACCAAGCCAATAAGTGAGGTAAACAGCGAGATCTCTCCGCAGTGCAATGTCAGGACATATGGCGTTTGTGCTTGCACAGAAATCTCTCAACTCTTCTTGCATGGCCAAGATCTTCTTTGAACTTGGATCCTGAGCTCCAGCTTCCTGGGTCATGCTATCAGAAGGCTCCCTACTATCAAAGAAGTTGGGGAATGAAGAGCAAAAACTCTTCCAACTGCTGGATCTAACTTTCGAACCCCCCTTCTCCTTCAAAAAATCATAGAAGGCGACGAGCTGAAAGTATAGAAGCCTGAACTCCTCAGACTGCCCCTCGAGGACGCTGTCAATCGGCATAAACTCCTCATAGAGTTTGCCGAGGATGGGCAATCCGGTAATGGCGCTCAACTCCTTCAAAGAAAAACCAATCTCACCATTCGTCACAACGAAGGTATTGGTTTGAGGGAGGAACGACTCCAGCATAGCCATGAAGGCCTCGTCGGAAAAGATCACGGTCTCCCCAAAAGCGCGGACCGCATCAAAAATCCCGGCTTCCTTCAAAACGGCGCCACCAATCAGCAGGACGCGATCAGTCCACGACTTCCACTCGGAGTCAGCATTGAAACGACCTCGAAGTCGAAAAGGCTTGATCCAATTGCTGCCGTCACCGCTGAAAATACCAAGGCCCACCGGTCTCAAATCGACCGACGGATAATCAGAGCCCTGGTAGCCGCTGGATGGCATCAACAAGTCCATGTCAACAGGCGACCTCTCCGTATATCCAGGAGAACCGCCGACAAAAACCCCGGTCTTGATTACATTTGTCCTTCTCACCCAACTTGGAGGATCTTCCCTCTTAGGGCACGTGGGGGCAAGGCTCAGAATCGAGACGGTGCGATCAAACATCGACCGGGTAGTAACAGTCTTCTTCTCACCATTTGCTGTGAAGGAAAACTGAAAAGATCTCCTCTGGTATGTAATGTCGTCAGGGACTGCATCACCAAAGAAGAAGGTAGGCTTGGGCAAAATGCTCTGATCTTCCATCAGCCATGGACGACTGCTTACCATGATCTTATAGAATTCCTCTCCCTTGAGAGTGATCAGTCGCTGCCTCATCTCATCTCTGTTGAGGGAGTCGCACTCTTCCAGGTTTCTTTCAACATACTGGACCTTCTCGAAAGCCTGCTGAACGGCCGGATTAGAGGATCTAGAAGACCGACGAGGTACGCTTGTAGCAGGCTCTTTACCCTTGTTCGCTCTGGAGGAACCACCTGAAAAGGATGGAAAAGAAAAAGATCAAACATCAAAATGACAGAATCTCGCTAAAAAAAATCTGGCGAAATTTTGACATGATGACGGGGCAATTCCGAAGAAAAGGAACTATCCCGAAAGAAATAGAAAGCTTGAAGATGGGCTCAACATCGCTGCGAGCTCCGAAACTCCAAACTTTCGAAACCTAAAAGTCTCCGCAAAATCAGGAAGGGCTCAACATCACTGCGAGCTCCAAGTTCCGAAATTTGCAAACACTTTCAGGTATGCAATCACATCATGCTACAAGTTTAATTTACAAATTAAAGGCATGCATGAACATCTAGATTTGCGAAAAAAAAAATGCATTATCATGATGAGCAAACAAAAAAAAAAAGAAAAGAAAAGAAACTTTCTCAAAAAAAAAAAAGGGGAAAGAAAACAAAAAAAAGGAAAGAAAAGAAACTTTCTCTAAAAAAAAAAAAGGGAGGAGAAAGAAAACAAAAAAGAAACGAAACTCTCTCAAAAAAAAAAGGGGAAGAAAAAAAAAAGAAGAAAAAAAAAAGGAGGGGGCTGGCCCACAGGCCGTGGCCCACAGGCCACGTGGCCGTACGGCCAGATCCGTACGGATCTGTCCGTACGGCCCACACAATAAAAAAAAAAACATGAAAAAAAAAAAGAAAGAAAAGAAAGCAAAAAAAAAAACGTGTGAGAAAAAAAAAAGAGGCAAACACGTGAACAAAAAAAAAAAGAAAAGAAAAAGAAAGAAACAAAAAAAAGAAGAAAGAACTTTTTTTTTCCTACAATGGAGTTTTCTTGAAAAAGAAGAACTTACTTGAAGCCATTGATGGAGAAGAAGAAGAAAACTCTTGAAGATCTTGAAGAAGAAAAACTCTTGGTCTTGAAGCCCTCTTGAGATTATTGCAAAAGAAAGTAATAAGAGCAAGAGATCCAACCTTCTCCTTGCTTTTATAGAGGAGAGCAAACCAAAGAAGGAAAGAAGAAAGAGGTAAGTATTACTAATTAGTAACCTTACCAAAAGAAAGAGATTAGAAAGATATCTTGAGATATCCTATCCCAAAATAAAGGGATATTGAGAGATTTTCTCCTAAAATCAATCTATGACGGATTCTTTCCCAAAAGAAAGATATCTTGAGATATCCTATCCCAAAATAAAGGGATCTTGAGAGATTTTCTCCTAAAATCAATCTATGACGGATTCTTTCCCAAAAGAAAGATATCTTGAGATATTCTATCCCAAAATAAAGGGATCATGAGAGATTCTCTCCAAGTAAAGATATTCTTAGATATTCTCTATCCAAATGAGATATTTCGGATATTCTTTACAAAAATGACACCATATGAGATCTAAGCCATTTCAAAAGCTTAAGGTCCCATGGGTTAGCCCATATGAGCCAGGTTTGACCACCTAGGCACAAAAAAAAAAAAAAAGAAGAAAAAATTTTTGGGCTTTTAGTCAAAGAGAAATCCCTCTTACCAAGAGCATACAAAAATGGTTCCATGCCTCTTTTGAGTTGATTGGACCATACAAAAGAAAATTCCAAGCCCCATGAGCTTCCAAAAATCAAACCATCCAGCCTCATCTACCAAATTGAGCCAAAATCTTGAAATTGACATTTCACAAAAATCAAACCAAATCCTGGTCCCCTAACCTGCCACATACAGCCTGTTAGGTCACAAGACCAAAACCAAAAACCAAAACCTGATCCCCTAACTTGCCACATACAGCCTGTTAGGTCACAAGATCAAAACCAAAATTGATCCCCCAACATTCCACATACAGCTTGTTGGGTCACACGATCAAAACCAAACCCGACCCCCTAACCTGCCATATATAGCCTGTTAGGTCACAAGGTCAAAACCCAAAATCCACATCCCAGATGTCATCTTCAAAACTTTGCCTTGAGATGGTACGTGATCCCTTTCACCATCATAAAATTCCCCTGGAAGCTCAAAAGGCTACAAATACCAAAAAGAAAGACTGCTCAAAGACTCTTGGTCAAGTCACAGGCTCTCCTTCAAAAAATCTCTTCGAGGCACATCGACTACAAAAGTTAAGCAACTCGCCGCTGTACCTCGAGGGGGCATTTGTTGACACCAAAAATGTCACTTTGCCTTTCCAAGATCCAAAGAGCTACATGAAGTCGCAACCTGCCATAAATAGGCAATGCTGCTTCCAAAAATCAAATCTTGTCAGAATCAAACAAAAACTGCAAGATTCATCCAGACAGCCAAAAGAGGAGTACACAAGAAGTTTCAAGCCATTTCAAGATCATTTGGCCTAACTTCGCTTCTCCAACAGCCAAATCAAGCCTCTCGGCGGTAAAGCTCTCCGGGACCATGGTTTCCAAGACAGAACCTATGGATCATCTTAAAATGACTCCAATAGGTTCCCTGTCAAATTTCAAGTCAATCGGACATCGGTTGACCGCACATCAAACCGCGACATCTTCATCGCGACAAAAAGCAAGTCTACAGGTGATAGGACCCCAAACGGCTTCAAAACTCAAACAAAAGCCTATGGTTGGTCTTATTTATTGCTCAGCAGGCTTCACACCAAATTTCAGGTCATTCCGACATCGTTTGACCCAGTTTCAGCTTTTGACAGAAAATCGGCAGCTCTGCGCGACAAAGTCTTCGGCTTTCTCAGGAAATTGGAAACTTTGCAAAATAAAATGCAAGGATTCTCATCAGGTTTCCTACAAAGAAATCAGGCCAATAAATGATCAAAATGTCAAAGAAAAGTACAGAAGAAAAAAGAATCAAAAAAGAGCAAAAACGGACGCAAAACGGGACCAGAAAGGGGGAAAACCCCCCCAGGGTCGCAGACCCCTGCGACCCTGGGCCAGGGTCGTAGGCCCCTGCGACCCTGGCCCAAGGTCGCAGGCCCCTGCGACCCTGGGCCAGGGTCGCCGGCGACCATGGACCCCGGGGTCGCCGGGAAAGCCCCGGAAACCCCGGTTTTCGCCGTTTTTTTCGCGATTCGAGGAGCCCAGCCTCTGGTACTTTCCAAAATTCATGCTTTTGAGACACCAAGTCCTCTGATATCCGTCCAAAACACGGGTAAAACATCAAGAGTATCGAAGACAGTATTGATCGCCACCCGGTCAACCAAAAAAAAGTGTGCTTTCCACCCGACCGATCGAGAAATCGACAAGACAGATGGCACCGACCTGCTGTTGGCAACAAACACCTGAAATTACATGGTCATCTGATGTCGATCTACATGAAGATCCATCGATGATCATCGACAGAAGAATTCCAAAAGACGTGGCACGGCCCGCGACTCTTCAGCTGCTCGGCGACCACTTAATGCGATTAATTGACTAGCTTTATTACAGTCATTAATCCATTTCTTTGGACGGCCCAATCAGAAGCAAGCATTTGGGAGTTACAAGTCAAGAGATTCATGGCATTTAACCCATGAAACTCCTCCCATCATGGCGATTAAAGGCGATTAAATGCCCTCAATCTCCTCCGGCCAATCAGAAGCCAAGAAAAAGGAGTTACAAAATAAACAATTCAATTTTGTAACTCCTCCCATTATGTGGCTTAATGACATTAAAAGCCCATAAGCTCTCCTAAATGGCTACCAAGAGCCTATAAATAGGAGAGCACTCCAAAGGAATCCAGATCGGAAAAAACACACAACAAACATCAGACAGCAGTCAGAAATCCAGAGAAAAGAAAAAGAGAGAAAACTCTGCGGAAGTTCTACACCGGCCACCGCAACAAGGTGACAAAAGTCCCTTGGGGGGTACCCCCCCCCCCCAAGGTCCTTGCCTTCTCCTCCTGCCTCCAATGGCTTAGATATGGCTTTTCAGCCCGTCTACTCGGTTTTTTATTGGACATAGGACCTTCCTTTGGTCTTTGTCTTCTAAAAACCTGAGGTTATAGCCAAGCCAAGCGAATCAATAGCATCCTCTGTTCTCATCTGAATGGATGATGGCGAAGCCCACATATGGCTTGCGACCGTCAATCTAAACGAGTCCCCCACAATCTCCTGAGAAGTTAGATCCTCCTTTTCTTGCTTTTCATTGTAGTTTGTATTTTTTTAAAAGAGACAAAAATCACAATTCTTGTCTTTCATTGTTGATAAGGATTGTAAATCGGCTATAAACGCCAAAATCGGCTATAAACGCCAAAGTTGGCTATAAACGCCAAAAATCGGCTATAAACGCCAAAATCGGCTATAAATGCCAAAAAAATCGCCTTTCACGGCAAATCAAGAAAATGTCTCTTTTCTTAAATATATGTGCAATGGAAAACTTGAAAGAAGTTGATTTCCTTTTTACTTGCGAAGGTTGATCTCCGGATCACCACTTGCAATTCCAAGTAAAATAGAAAATCTGGCACACCCACAAAAAAAGAAATGTTGATGCACGCCCTTTTGCCCCCCGGTTACGAAAGGGTCGGAACCAAACGGACTCCCACGTCCGCCGACCTCGGTAGGAACCCGGGCATCGGGAGCGCGGTCCATCAAGCTACCAAGCTAGAACCCAGATCGGAAATGTGCTACTTCATTGGGTATCCTAAGGGAACGAGAGGTGGCATCTTTTATCATCCAAAGGAGCAAAAAGTGCTCATCAGCACTCATGCTAGGTACTTGGAGGATGATTGTATGATGCACCAAGAACTTAGTTGTAAAGAAACCCTTAAGGAGATTCTTCCGGGATCTCCTATAACATCTGTACCAGATCCTGAGACAGTAGATGAAGAAGATATTCCTTTAAACACTCCGGAGCCTCGTCGTAGTGGGAGAATTCCTAGACAACCAGATAGATATCTAGGAGTGTCTTTAAAGACAGACTCTGTGGATATGGTTGAGGATCCTACTAGTTACGATGAAGCAGTAACGGATATAGATGCTGACATGTGGTAGCAAGCGATGAAATCTGAATTGCATTCTATGTATCTATATAATGCAACCAGAGGGCTTCATTGCTAGTGGCCAAGATAACATGGTTTGTAAACTTAAGAAGTCCATTTATGGACTTAAGCAAGCATCTAGAGCATGGAACATCAAGTTTAATCAGGCAGTCAAATCCTTTGGCTTTGATCAAAACATTGATGAACCATGTGTGTATAAGAAAGGAAATGGGAAAGCAGTTGCATTTTTGGTCCTATATGTAGATGACATATTGCTCATTGGAAATGATATAGGTGCATTGTCATCCACAAAGGTTTGGTTATCATCTCAATTTCAGATGAAGGATTTGGGTGAGGCAAGCTACATCTTAAGGGATCAAGCTCCTGCGAGATCGCAAGAATAAGATGTTAGCCTTATCCCAATCTTTGTATATTGAGAAGATATTGGTCAAGTTTAACACGCATGACTCCAAGAAGGGCATGCTACCTTCTAGACATGGAGTACCACTATCTCGAGATCAATGTCCAAAGACACCTGATGAGATAGAGAACATGAAGAGAGTTCCATATGCATCCGCTGTTGGAAGTCTCATGTATGCGATGTTATGTACCGGACCAGATATTTGCTTTGCCGTCGGCATGGTTAGCAGATATCAGTCAAACCCTGGACCTATGCATTGAACAGCTGTAAAGCATATATTCAAGTATCTTCGGAGTGTTGGAAATAGGGTGGGCCTCTAGGATAGGTTTCAAAAACTTTTGACCCACTTGACGCAGGGATCAACTATCCACAAGGCTATAAAACCCAATCCAAGATCTATGTCCTCAATCTCAGTCATTATGATCAGTAAATATAATCTATCTAGAAGATAGAAACAGCAACTAACAAGCATCCATAATAATCTACAACATGCAAGGAAGTGGATTATACCTTTGGAGCTCGGTTGTGCTCTAATGGAGAAGTTGCGTCTTTCTTTGATGATGAAACGCTTTCACTAATCAAATAAGGATCTCCAAGACCTCTTGATCTTCCACGCTATGACCCGTATCAGATTCTCCTTTTCTCAAGAAGATGGTGGGATCTCCAAGAGAAAACTACTAGGAACTCTAGGGAGGAACTAGAAAGAGAACTAGAAGAGGGAAGAGGAGAAGAGCTCGTGCAACACTTGCACTTAGAGAGCCTTGGGCGTGAATCCCAATGGAAGGAGCAAGCATGGACGTCCAAGGCATCCTCTCCTCTTATTTATAACTTTTGCAAGTTGTCTCTTCTTTACTAATTACAATAGAAGTCTTACTTCCATTAATTAGTAACTTACCATATCATAATTAGAAGTCTCACTTCAAATATGATTAGTATCTTTCTAATTCCTTTCTAATTAAAATAGAAGTCTCACTTCTACTAAAATTAGTAAGTCTACTATTACCACTATTAGAAGTCTCACTTCTACTAGAAATAGTAACTTTCCTTTTAGAGTTCAACTAGAATTAGATACTTTCTAATAATTGGGCTAGCGTGGGGACCACTAGGGATTCCTTAGAAAGCTGGCTCCAACTGGGACACGCGACCCCACATCTCATGTGTAATCCGGGCCCACAGTTAATTGCAAATAACTCCACTATATAAATGCAATTGAACTCCAGTCTTAGGAATATTACATAGAAGACCCTAAACTTCCACATTACCACAAGTAGACCCCTCTATCAATATCCATGGATCAATTGGACCTGTCTTCCAAAATAGATCCATATCTTATTATCCTTAAGCCCCAATTAATTATAATGATCAATAGGTACCTTTCCAATTAACTCTTAATCGGAATGGGTGCGCACTTACCAATGATAAATCCATTAATTGGCAGAAGGGGATATTAGAGATAGATTCCTTCTTGACTATTGAATGTTCCCACAGCTCTACTACCATGTACCCAAATCACCGAGGTGTTGACCTACAGTTGGCCTCACTCATTGGTGACTCAAAGCAAATGAATAGATAGAAACTTGAGTTCATTAATGTCTCAGGATTGAGAGCCTATTGCTAGGGAATTATGAGAGCAGACCTTAAAATAAAGACAGTGTTTATAAGGTGCTTCTCATGGTCCTTCAATACATCCAATGTACCAACACTATGATCCAGAATCTTCCATTCTGATGATCGAGACAAATCACACTATCTCATAGTGATCAAAGTGCTGCAACCTTGTCAGTATGAGATGTCCAGTCTCATCACTGGTTGTGAAGATATTTAAGTATAAGATTTGTCACACATGTCTCCCGTATGTGGATCTCATCCATACACATGTGTTACATCTAATATACTTGTGGACCCCGGTTCATCTCATGAACCATCATGTCATTCGTATTGGTTATGTGCAAGTATATAATAAATCACCATTCATCTCATGAAGGAGAACGAAAGATTATATGTTAACTTTCCGGGCAGATGATTTAACGCCTTTGGCGTATACAGACTCAGATTTCCAATCAGATACGCATACCAGAAAGTCAACCTCAGGATATGTTTTTACTCTATCGGGAGGGCTATTTCATGGAGGAGTGTCAAGCAATCATGTATTGCTGATTCTACCATGGAAGCAGAGTATGTGGCGGCAGCGGAAGCTGTAAAGGAAACAGTATGGCTCAGAAAAATTCCTAATGGAATTGGGAGTTGTTTCTGCAGTAGAAAACCCGATTGTCATGTACTACGACAACTCTGGTGCATAGCACAGTGCAGAGAGCCCCGGAATCACAAGAAAGGCAAGCTCATTCAGAGAAAGTACCACTTGATCCGGGAATTCATTCAGGATGGAGAGATAGTGGTGGAGCATATTGCCTCAGCAAATAACTTAGCTGACCCATTCACTAAGACTCTTACAGAGAAAGTCTTCACTTCTCATGTTGAGTCTATGGGTGTTAGGTTAGGAAGCAGTGATCTTTAGTGCAAGTGGGAGTTTGTTGGGATTGGTGTATGCCCTAAAGCCCACTAGCCGCACTCTCATCTTTTGTTACTGGATATTTTCTGGTTATATAATGGAAAGACTCTTTTATGCTTAAACATGTATATATGTATGGTTGTGTAAGGCCCATTGTTTCTAGTAAATGAATTAGGTGTGTAGTGTCTACACACAGATAGGTCTAATTCATGGACAACTGGAAACATCATATTTGTTCATAACTGAAAGATGGAGCTGGGCACTTCATCTTGGTAGAAGTTATAATGAGATACTCTCCTATATAGGGTGACATACCTAAGTCATGGGAGGCCTTTCCCGGATCTATCTCATTAGTGCATGTGTCATGCATTGAACAGGACCATTGTAGGTGTGATCTCTAAAATAGTACTATCACAGAAAAGAGATCAAGTCACCTCATGCTACTAAGTAACCGGTGCTCTTAATCTTGAGCATTTGTGGATGAACTGACGAAGTCAAGTTCTTGTGCTTTAATTCACTATGGGTGAGATTCTATTCATGGGTCAACAGCTCTGTGTTTTGGGTACTCGGACTTGATCAGTTGGGACGTGCAAATGCAATATTGAATCTATGCCATCTGATGATGGAATAATCGTCCCCTTAGAATTATCCGATTCATCATCAAAATCTAAGATCTTAGTATATGGATGTTCCATATGGATATTGAACTTGTGGGTCGCTCCCTGGATCAAGAGAATGATATTCGAATGATGATTATGTTTAAGGATATGAAGTTCTAAGGTTTAGATGTAATCGGGAAGGTTGATAGTACATGTGATAACCTGACTCGATTATGGATGTTACATAGAGGGGCATTCAGGTCATTACACTTAGTAGGTCGAAGACAACCGTCATTTTATGACGAGCTTATTATAATATATATTTGTCCTTGGAGTTCAACCATAACTCTTTAGTGGAATGAGTTAAGGTTAAAATGATCTTTATGTTGCTATGGGTTTAGCATGGACATTTTGGTCATTTTGGGAGCCAATGGCAAATATGTCTTTTGGTCCCTTCTCTAGTCACTTACCAAGATTGGCATGGTATCCTAAGATGTTTAGATAACATAAGGATGAATTATTTTAGTGGAGAAATAATTTTGAGTTTGAATTCAAATAGGCCTTTGATGGCATACATGAATTTAACTCTAGATAAATTATATGTGGGCCATGGTGTGCATTGATATGTGGGATGTCCATAATAGGATTTCCATGGGTAAGGTTTCCAACTTTGAGTAGGACTCTACTTGAAAAGTTGGACTCCTCTTTGGATTAGTATTCCTATGAGTTAGTTTCCTTTTAGGATTAGGAACTTAAAATTAGTAAGTGTTCTACAACTAGTATTACTAATTGTATGGAAAGTTCCTTTTGGTTTCCTTTTCTAATTAGAGTGTTTCTTAAAGGAAATAAGTCTTTCCTTTTTGGACATAAATTAGAATAAGGAGAGATAACTAAATAGGAAAGGCTTCCCATAGTTTCTATAAAAGGAGAACCATCCCCTTTGGACGTCCATAACAAGAAAGCAAGAAGAGTGCCACACGTCCAACACTTTGTGAAACAATTATTGAGCACAAGGAGAGCCCCACACGTCCGGCCCTTTGGAGGTTCTCTTCTTGATTGAAGAGAGCTTAAGGTCTGAGATTTTCCCTTGGAGAAATAGTTCTTAATTCCTAGATTAAGATCCCACCATCTTAGCCAATCAGATTTGGAAGTGAGATAGAGGAGAAGATCAAAGGCAATACTAGTGCAGGAAAATTCCAGCAACTTGTTTGCAAATTGCAAGTCTGAGTTCACGCCTTTGGATCTATTTTTTCAGAGATTTGAAGTCTACAAATCTTCGAGGTATGAGTCTTCTTCATTCTCCTTTAATTATACACTTGTTGGTCATGATTTAATGGAGTTTCTATGCGATTCTTTATGGCTGATTTCCGCTGCATAGTGCAGAAATCAGATTTTTTAAAATCTGTCATGCTTTGCATCAGCCATAGTAGTCTCTTTATGAGAAGTTTCAGATCTGAATCGCAATTTCCTTCAAGTGGAGTACCAATCGAAGGCCG
This sequence comes from Litsea cubeba, assembly GCA_012931725.1. Taxonomy (NCBI): domain Eukaryota; kingdom Viridiplantae; phylum Streptophyta; class Magnoliopsida; order Laurales; family Lauraceae; genus Litsea; species Litsea cubeba. The sequence continues at coordinate 31,210,544 of CM022953.1, forward strand.
TACCTTTTAGGGTACTTGCAAAGAGGCTGATCTTGAGTGCATCTTGATCCGCGATAGCTCCCGTCAAGATCTTGAAGTGGATGACGTGCTGTCTGGCTGATCCTTTCCCCGTATATGTTTGGAGAGTAGGATGCTTGAATTTGGTGGGGTAACGGGACCGAGTCCATCCATAAGGGATATGGTGGCTTGATCCCATGCTCCTTGAGTATATCCTCTTCTTTTGCTTTGGCGAGGATACTGTCTACGTCCTTTTTGGTAAGGGCGCGTGACTCATTTTCTTCTCTATTTACCTCGTCGTCTTGATGATTCGGAGGAGGTTCATTGTTCGCCTGATTTTGGAAGGCGAGGAGAAGGTTTTCCATCAGAGTTTCAATCCTCTGCTGGCCCTGTTCCAACTGCTGGATGCGGGTGATCGCATCTTCTGGAGGTGGATTGCGGGGTGGTGGCTCAGAATTTGTAGCCAAGACATTCATCCTTCGTGATTCGAACGAAGAAACTGTCCTGGTGACTGAGCTGGGGCTCATTCTTTTTGAAGAGGAGCTTGAGGAAGGATCACTCTGCTGTCCTTTGCTTGAAGGAGCAGGGGATTCTTCCGAATGTCTTCTTGTCCTCGAGACGCTGCGGGTCATTGGACGTCGGACATGGATTTTTGTTGCTGATTTTTGGCGCCTTCTGGTTTTTCCAACCATATGGACGGCAGCAACTTGGCTGGGTCTTTCTTTTTCGACCCATTTAGGAGAGACTTGAAGTGTAGGAGGCTGGGTCCTTTGCTTCTCTAGTCTCTTTTGTCTATACGACGCGCGGCGGCGTATACGACGAGCAATTTGAGCTTCGGTCAGCTCTGACTGGGCTTTGACAATGAAGGATGTGCTCCCTCGGGCGCAGCAGCCGAGTCTGTCTTCTTTGTAGCTGGGCAAGGACAGGATGCGAACCCTATCCTTCGCCAGTTGCAGCGAAGCTTTGAATTTGTGAAGTTCGGCCCCTGTAGATATGAAGGGTCGAACTGCAGATTTGTAGGCCTTAGCAGGTGCTTGTGGAGGCCTTGTGATGCATGACTTGATTTTGGGCTTGTAGGAACAAGCCGGCTCATGCTGGGTTGACTTTGAAGTCGGGTTGGAGATGGGTCTCTCCTCTTTCATGTAAGCAAGAGGATAGAACTGGTTTTCCTTGAGTGGGGCCAGGAATGCTGGCTTAGTGGATGTCTGGGACCTTCTCTGTTTTGGTGAAGGTCTTGGGGACCAAGTCTTGGGGTAGACCTGGTTGTTTGCAGGTTGAGGCTTCGTGGGGCTGCCACGGGCTTCAGGCCTTCTAGTGCTCGCCTTTGGTGTCACGGTAGTGACACGTTGAGAGGCGAGTTTCTGCTTCTTGGAGGGAGCAGCTTGTTCCTCAGGAAGTGGGAATGGTCCCAGCGTCCCGAAGACGATAGTCCGGGGAGTCGAGGTCGACCCGGAGTTCACAGAGTTGCCGAGGGAGTTGACACTTCGGCAGCTGATGGGGCGCTTGTAGGTGCGCGTGGTTTGCTTCTGTTGAAGCATGAGTTGGTGCTTGCTTTCGTCGAAAGTAATGGTTAGTGAAGCTGCCATTGTTAGTTTTTTCGAAAATTTCTTAAACAAGACCACATCCATTAGTAATCACAAGAATATAATGATCATAAATGGGAAGTTCTATGGTTTCGTCTTTTCAAATTGCTCGAGGTAGATGACCCAAACAATATGAGGAAGGCAAAATGCCATAGAAGGTACAATTGTTCTGATCGCAGGTATGGTAAGCCCGGAATGGGCATCCCAGTGACTGCTAGAAGCAATTGTGAACTTAAATTCGACTTATCGAGAAGCAGAGCTTGCTCGAGGTAAGAAGAATATAAAGTTGGAGTTACAGATGTGCCGGTCGCAATACAGTAGACCCTGAAAGGGCGTACTAGTACCGCTAGACACAAATGTTTTGAGACTGCATCTATGAGATGAGATTCTCTGTTTTGAAAGGTCAAGATTGGATTCATCAAAGAGAGCAGATGGTATTCCAATCTGAACACGGGCTCAGCGATTTCCGCGAGCGCCAGTGCTCAGAAAGAAATGAACCATGATTTCTCGGATCTGAATCTAAAAATGACGAGTTTTTTTTTGAAAGGCCAATATCGGGTTCATCAAAGAGAGCAAAAGGCACTCCAATCTGAACACGGGCTCAGCGATTTCCGCGAGCGCCAGTGCTCAGAAAGAAGAAGACCAAGATTTCTCCAATCTAAACCCAAGATGACGGAAGTTTTTTTTTTTTTTGAAGTTTTTTTTTTTTGAAGATTTTTTTTTTTGAAGATTTTTTTTTTTTTTAAAAAATCTTTTTTTTTTATTTTTATTTTTTTATTTATTTTTATTATTTTTTTTTTTAAGATTTTTTTTTTGAAAAATTTTTTTATTTTTTATTTTTTATTTTAAAATTTTTATTTTTAAAAATTTTATTTTTGAAAAAAAATTTATTTAAAAGACGAGAGAGTACACATAGGCCTCCTAACCCGGTCTTATGAAATCTTGATTGATAGAATTGCCCCCAGGTAAGGGTAGGATTACTTAATGAACCCGTTTGGAGGACCCTTGCCTAGAACAGTCAAGCTGTCTCCACACTCTGGACAAGGCTTTTCTTTGAATCAACCATGATCAAAGAACACAGTTGGTTTAACCTTAGTGGTCTATGTCTTTTTTTTATTTTTTTTTATTTTTATTTTTATGAATTCATCGAAGAGAAACCATGGCCCAAAACCTTAGTCGAACAGGCTCAACATTTCTGCAAGCGCGATGAACGATAGGAACAGATCAAGGTTTCTCAATTTTGAATCCAAATTAAGAAATCTAAAAATTTTTTTTTTTATATATATATATATTTTTTTTATTTTTAATGAACTCATCGAAGAGAAACCATGGCCCAAAACCTTAGTCGAACAGGCTCAACATTTCTGCAAGCGCGATGAACGATAGGAACAGATCAAGGTTTCTCAATTTTGAATCCAAATTGAGAAATCTAAAATTTTTTTTTATATATATATATATTTTTTTTTTGATTTTTTAATGAACTCATCGAAGAGAAACCATGGCCCAAAACCTTAGTCGAACAGGCTCAACATTTCTGCAAGCGCGATGAACGATAGGAACGGATCAAGGTTTCTCAATTTTGAATCCAAATTGAGAAATCTAAAATTTTTTATATATATATATATATTTTTTTTTTTATTTTTTAATGAACTCATCGAAGAGAAACCATGGCCCAAAACCTTAGTCGAACAGGCTCAACATTTCTGCAAGCGCGATGAACGATAGGAACGGATCAAGGTTTCTCAATTTTGAATCCAAAAATGACAAATCTGATTTTTTTGTTTTTTTTTTTTTTAAAATTTTTTTTTTTTAAAAGAGAAAGAATGGAAATAAATTCAAAGAATTAGAAATTTCCAAACAAAAAATCTCATCTCATTTTTTTTTTGCAGAATTCAACATAGGCCACCAATTATAAAGTAGCCAAGGAATCGAGGAAAGAAATATAAGCATAGAGCAAAATATATGATATGCAAATATTTCATTTCTAGCATCGTGTTCTCAAATAAACGAGTCCCACCGGGTGATGCCAGCTTGATGGACCGCGCTCCTGCTTGGTTCTACCGAGGTCGGCGGACGTGGGAGTCCGTTTGGTTCCGACCCTTTCGTAACCGGGGTGCAGGGGCGTGCATCAACATTTCTTTTTTTTTTGTGGGTGTGCCAGATTTTCTATTTTACTTGGAATTGCAAGTGATGATCCGGGGATCAACCTTCGCAAGTAAAAAGGAAATCAACTTCTTTCAAGTTTTCCATTGCACATATATTTAAGAAAAGAGACATTTTTCTTGATTTGCCGTGAAAGGCGATTTTTTGGCATTTATAGCCGATTTTGGCGTTTATAGCCGATTTTTGGCGTTTATAGCCGATTTTGGCGTTTATAGCCGATTTACAATCCTTATCAACAATGAAAGACAAGAATTGTGATTTTGTCTCTTTTGAAAAAATACAAACTACAATGAAAAGCAAGAAAAGGAGGATCTAACTTCTCAGGAGATTGTGGGGGACTCATTTAGATTGACGGTCGCAAGCCATATGTGGGCTTCGCCATCATCCATGCAGATGAGAACAGAGGATGCTATTTGATTCGCTTGGCTTGGCTATAACCTCGGGTTTTTAGAAGACAAAGACCAAAGGAAGGTCCTATGTCCAATAAAAAACCGAGTAGACGGGCTGAAAAGCCACATCTAAGCCATTGGAGGCAGGAGGAGAAGGCAAGGACCTTGGGGGGGGGGGTATCCCCCAAGGGACTTTTGTCACCTTGTTGCGGTGGCCGGTGTAGAACTTCCGCAGAGTTTTCTCTCTTTTTCTTTTCTCTGGATTTCTGACTGCTGTCTGATGTTTGTTGTGTGTTTTTCCGATCTGGATTCCTTTGGAGTGCTCTCCTATTTATAGGCTCTTGGTAGCCATTTAGGAGAGTTTATGGGCTTTTAATGTCATTAAGCCGCATAATGGGAGGAGTTACAAAATTGAATTGTTTATTTTGTAACTCCTTTTTCTTGGCTTCTGATTGGCCGGAGGAGATTGAGGGCATTTAATCGCCTTTAATCGCCATGATGGGAGGAGTTTCATGGGTTAAATGCCATGAATTTCTTGACTTGTAACTCCCGAATGCTTGCTTCTGATTGGGCCGTCCAAAGAAATGGATTAATGACTGTAATAAAGTTAGTCAATTAATCGCATTAAGTGGTCACCGAGCAGCTGAAGAGTCGCGGGCCGTGCCACGTCTTTTGGAATTCTTCTGTCGATGATCATCGATGGATCTTCATGTAGATCGACATCAGATGACCATGTAATTTCAGGTGTTTGTTGCCAACAGCGGGTCGGTGCCATCTGTCCTGTCGATTTCTCGATCGGTCGGGTGGAAAGCACACTTTTTTTGGTTGACCGGGTGGCGATCAATACTGTCTTCGATACTCTTGATGTTTTACCCTTGTTTTGGACGGATATCAGAGGACTTGGTGTCTCAAAAGCATGAATTTTGGAAAGTACCAGAGGCTGGGCCCTTCGAATCGCGAAAAAACGGCGAAAACCGGGGTTTCCGGGGCTTTCCCGGCGACCCCGGGGTCCATGGTCGCCGGCGACCCTGGCCCAGGGTCGCAGGGGTCTGCGACCCTGGGGGGGTTTTCCCCCTTTCTGGTCCCGTTTTGCATCCGTTTTTGCTTTTTTCTGATTCTTTTTTCTTCTGTACTTTTCCTTGACATTTTGACCATTTATTGGCCTGATTTCTTTGTAAGAAACCTGATGAGAATCCTTGCATTTTATTTTGCAAAGTTTCCAATTTCCTGAGAAAGCCGAAGACTTTGTCGCGCAGAGCTGCCGATTTTCTGTCAAAAGCTGAAACTGGGTCAAACGATGTCGGAATGACCTGAAATTTGGTGTGAAGTCTCCTGAGCAATAAATAAGACCAACCATAGGCTTTTGTTTGAGTTTTGAAGCCGTTTGGGGTCCTATCACCTGTAGACTTGCTTTTTGTCGCGATGAAGATGTCGCGGTTTGATGTGTGGTCAACCGATGTCCGATTGACTTGAAATTTGACAGGGAACCTATTGGAGTCATTTTAAGATGATCCATAGGTTCTGTCTTGGAAACCATGGTCCCGGAGAGCTTTACCGCCGAGAGGCTTGATTTGGCTGTCGGAGAAGCGAAGTTAGGCCAAATGATCTTGAAATGGCTTGAAACTTCTTGTGTACTCCTCTTTTGGCTGTCTGGATGAATCTTGCAGTTTTTGTTTGATTCTGACAAGATTTGATTTTTGGAAGCAGCATTGCCTATTTATGGCAGGTTGCGACTTCATGTAGCTCTTTGGATCTTTGAAAAGGCAAAGTGACATTTTTGGTGTCAACAGCTGATAGGTCGCCCCCGCGTTCTTTAGCCCGAAGGGCATCACCTTGTAGCAGTAAGTGCCGCGGGGGGTTATGAAGGACGTTTTCTCCTCGTCAGGCTCGTAGAGCGGGATCTGGTGGTAGCCTCTGTAGGCGTCGAGGAAGCTCATTCGGTCGTGACCAGCGGTGGCGTCGATCAGTTGGTCAATCTTTGGAAGGGGGAAACTATCTTTAGGGCAGGCCCTGTTCAAGTCCGTGAAGTCCACGCATACCCTCCACTTACCAGTTTTCTTCTTGACCACTACCGTGTTGGCCAGCCATACCAGGTACTGGACTTCCCGGATGGCTCCTGCCTTTAGCAGGTTGTCGATCTCTTCGACGACCGCATCTGTCTGCTGCAGCCCTGTCCTTCGGGCCCTCTGCACTACCGGCTTGTGGTCGGGGTCCACATTCAGCTTGTGGCACATGACCTCAGGGTCGACCCCAGGCATTTCGCTTGGGCTCCAAGCGAAGACGTCGACGTTCTGCATCAGGAACCGTGAGAGTTTGACCCTTTCTTCGTCTAGCAGCTGGGTGCCAACCAGAAAGAACCTGTCTGGGTCTGCCGGGCTCAGCCTGACCTCGGCCAGGTCTTCGATGCTCTTCTTCTCGGGATCACGGCCGATTTCATCTAGGCCTTTTTCGAACTCGGCGAGGTTGACGCGCTCTGGCTCCTTCACTGCTGGGACTGCGGCCAGCACGCACTGCCTGGCTTGCTGCTGATCTCCCTCCACCGTAACCACTTCCAACTTGCCCTCCTTGTTCTCAAGGACGAACTTCAGCTTCTGGTGGAGGGAAGAAGGGACTGCTTCTAACTTGTGGAGCCATGTTCTGCCCAAAATGACGTTGTAGGGAGAAGGGGCATCCACGACCAGGAAGTCGGCCGACACGGAAGCTCCGCCGACCCGGGTTTCCAGGGTGATCCTAACCTTGGGGTAGACTGGCGTGGCGGACAACCCTAGTAGGGGCGCACGGACCTCCGTGAGGTCTGCTTCGGATAGGCTCATCTTCTTGAAGCAGTCGTAGTAGAGGACCTCAGAGGAGCTGCCGGAGTCGACGAGGATCCTCTTCACTGTGAAGTCTCTCAGCTTCATTGTGAGGAGCAGGGGGTCGTTGTGAGGGAGCTGGATTCCCTCCAGGTCTCTGTCTGAGAACGAGATGGCGGGTCGGTCGCGGCGGGCCTTCTTGGATGCCGGAGCGAGCTCGGCTTTCATCACTCCCTTCCCGTGTGAAGCCCGCCTGGCTTCGGCGCGGGCCTGGGAGCTGCCCCGAGACGAGGGAGCGGGGGCTGAGGACGCCAGATGGATCACGTTGATGATCTTCTCTGAATCCTCACTGTCTGGATCCTGGGCTGCACTCTGGTGAACTCGGCCCTCGCTGCCGCCGGCATCTCCTGCCTTGACGAACTCTGGAATGTGGCCCTCCTCGGCCAGCTTCTCCAGGTACCACTGCAAAGACTTGCAGTCCTCGGTCCTGTGCCCGTTACCCCTGTGGAAGGTGTCAGACCCCGACCCAGGTTTGAATATTTAATTATGTTTTAACCGTGATTAGTGGATAAGTGGGTTAGGGGACGATTAGCTTATTTTATTAAGCTAGATTAGAAGGTTTGATTAACTTGAGATCCGTTGTTAGCCTTTGACTTAAGTGTGACACGGGCCGGGGCGCCCGTGGATTATGTGTGAGATTGTTGAGTTTATTTATGATGCTTGTAAAATCCTCATTTATGTGTATTTTGACTTATTTCATCTAAATCGTCAACTTTCATGTTTTGGCCAACTTGATTTTGTGATCAGAAATCGCGTTTTTTCGAGAAAAAGGGGCAAAACTGACATTTCACACAAAACCTGTACCCAAATTTCGAAAATTCCAGAATTTGCCAAAAATATACTTTTTGGAAAGTAGAAATTTCGCCGATCATTTTTGTCTTCTTCGTCGTTTCCGTTCGGGGCCCGCAAGTACCATTTTTAGGCTTGTGAAGTTCGGGGCCCACATTGGCTTGTCTCTTAAGAAGAGAGCTTTTCTCTCTTCTTCTTCATTTTCATTCCAGCAAGTCTTTGGCTAGGGTTCCTTTCTCTTCTTCCTTCTCACTCTCTCTCATCTGGAACTCTCACTTGGTGAGGTACCCTTGGAGGATTGATCTCCTCAATCTCTTCCTCCCTCTTCAAGCTTCCTAGGGATACCTTTCTTGAAGAATTTGAGCTAGGAGAAGCCCTCCATTCAAGCTTTTCTTCTTTGTTAGGGTTCCTCAAGGTGAGCAATAGTTTCCTAAACTCTAGATCTTTGCTTTCCTCTCCATTTGGAGCATTTTAATCCTATTTGCCAAGGTTTTCATCAAGGATTTACAAGTGTTGACATTTTAGGGTTTCTTGGGAAATTTTTGGGGTTTTTTGTAGATTTGGAGCTTGAAGCTCTAAGGAGTGGTTTAAGGGTGATTTTTGAGCTTATCTTGGCTAAGGCAAGTATATTCCAACACTAATGTGATGTTTTCCCTCATTTGGTTTTATTTCTTGATTTTTCCCTTTTTATGCTAATCTCTTTTAGTTTATGGTTTGCTTGATTTAATGAACCACCTTATTAGTCATCTTCATTCATGTTATTGCTCCATTATGCATTGGAAGGTTGTTCTCTTTATGGCTTCTTGTAGAGTTTGTTTCATTTGTTCAAATGGTGTTCAAAGAAATGGGTTCTTTTAAAAAGGGTTAAGTTGTGTTAATTAGATGATTATGAATGATGATTTGAGGATTTGTGAAGCTTAGGAAAGGGCCCAAGAAGTTGAAGAATGATGTATGGAAGGAGGGAATGGAAATGCTCAAGAAAGAAGGAAGAAAAAACACAAAGAAGAGGCATTACCTGCACTCGGGCCGGACTGGGCAGGCCCAGTCCGCTCGAGCGACCCAGCTACTGTCTGGGTCCGCTCGAGCGGGCCTGGGTCCGCTCGAGCGAGCCCAGCTCAGTCTGGGCTCGGGTTTTGGGCCTGATTAAAGGATTTTTTTTGGGATTGTCGATGGCCCAATTGAAGATCTGATGAGCCCAATTTCTAGAGGTCTGTTGGGCCTGTTTTAAGGCCAATTCTTGGGCTGCCTTTGGGTCTTATTGTTGGGCTGGGTATGACATGAATTGTGGGCTGTGTTAGGGACTGTTTGGGCTGGTTCTCCATGGGCTGTTGGGCTTGAATAAAGCCAGCTGTGGGCCTGATTAAAAGGGGATTTAAACCTACTTCTAAGGAAGACTTATTCTATATAATTTCAAGCCCACTTCGGGTCTATGTCCAAGCTCAATTCAGCATTAAACTTTCCCCTATAAGTGAAGCCCATTCACCCTTTTCAAGCCTAGAATCCATGGTGAGAAGTGTCTTAAACTATGACCAATACCACTTAGGAAAACCCTTGAGTCTAAGTGTACATTTAATCCCTTGTGATTGTCAACGATCTTCAGTGACACCAAATAACTTTCTTTAATGACAATAAGGGGATTAAATGTATATCGAGACTACCCGCTTAGTCGACCGACCCACCATTCATTCTTTTGTATAAAAAGACTTTTGGTTTTGGTTCTTCTCCTATGCTTTTATTGTTTTGAAGTGGATTACCCCATACTTTAGAAATGATGAAAATACTCACTTGTTTTGCGTGGCTTCGCCTAAATGCATTTGTTTGGAGTAGTTTTCTATCAACTTTGGAAATGTATCTTATAAATGGAATTGCATTTCTTCGAGGTTTCGGATTTTCACTAAAATGGCACCACTAGGCTTAGGTCACCTTGTCGGACTGATCATCCGGCTTGGGGTCTTTATTTTGTTTGCCAGCTGCAGTTTGGATTCCGTTTGTACCGACCATGGCAACGGTAAATCACCCGTTCCCACGTTTAGTGGCTACGGTTCTGTCTGATAACGACTATGTCGTTCCGTCCCACGTTTAGTGGCTTCGGTTTGTCTGCTCCGGTTACTTCGGTAACAGGAGAATATAGCTTTATGTGGGTTGCCATTGTTTTTATGCATTTATATTCATCTCATGGCATTTATATATGTTATTCATTACGGCTTTTGATTTGTAAACCATCGAGATGTTTATCTTCTATCTTTACTTTGACAATGTACTATCATGATTTCATCGCAACTCTTACTTATTATGTTTTGTTTTACTTTCATCCTATTATTGTTGTAATTGCTTGCCAGACCGTCGTGTCTGACTCTCTTTTGTTTGGTGTCAGATGTCGAGCCCCTCGCGGTTGAGGCGCACTTCGAGGCGGAACCTATAGTTCCAGCGGAGGGCGAGTGGCAGCCCGATGATGTCGTTTAGACGTCGGGTTGCCTTGGAGCTGCGATCACATTTTGGGGATTTTATGATATTCATTTTGGGTTTTTGTCATGGCCATTGTTGGCTTATATTCTTTTGGGGGAAAAGTTTGTAATTAATGTTTAACTTTACTTTTGTATCAACTTCTAACTAACTTTGGCCCACAGTAAATGTTTCTCTTTTGATGCTAGTCTCGTGCGTTCTCAATTTATACCTGTTTGTGAGACTTTATGTTTGCTACAAAGCTTCCGCGAAATTTGTTTGTATGAAAGTGATCCTTATGCATCACTATTGGATTTGGATTCCGTGAATCCTTACCGCGGAAACCTGTGGGAAACTAGCGTGTGCGGGCGGAATTTTCCGGCCCGCCTCGCCGCGTCCCCGGATTAGGGCCTCGCTTAGCGGGACCTCGGTCCGGGGGCGTGACAGGCTTGGTATCAGAGCGAGAAATATTTGAGGCAATTAAAATTGGATTAGAAACATAAGGACGTGGCAAGGATTCGTTAGCATTACCGTTAGTTAGCATCGATTTGGGATTGGGAACGCTTGATTATTATATCTTATTGTACTAACAAGTTGTTTTGCAGCAATATGCCTCCACGTCGTCCTCCGGCAAATGCGAATGCAACAGGTAGCAATCATGACAGCGAGATCGAAAACCCGGTAACGGGTCAATTCCAACAAATCATGCAAATGTTAGTGGAACAACAGCAGCGAGCCAATGATAATCAAGCTCGATTTCAAGAACAAATGGCCAAGAAGGATGAGGAGCTGACTCAAGTGCAAAGGCAACTACTTGAAGTGTTGGGTAGAAGGCCGGAACCAGTAGCTAATATGGAACCAGTGCAGCATAGGGACAGAGATCCTAATATCCTGTTTGAGAAGTTTAGAAAAAGGGGTCCTAAAGAGTTTACGGGTCAGGAAGAACCTTTGGCAGCGGATGATTGGTTGGCTCATACCGAGAACATCTTCGATATTTTTGTATGTACAGGCAGACAGCGGGTTCACTTGGCAGCGTCTATGTTTACTGGGTTGGCAGACATTTGGTGGAAGACTGTCAAGGAAGGCTATCAGAATATTGCAGATGGGATTGCTTGGGCCACTTTCAAGCAGCAGTTCAGTGAGAAATATGTCCCAGCACATATTAAGAAGCAGAAGGCAGCAGAGTTCTAGTTGCTTAAGCAAGAAGACATGACTGTTTTGGAATATCTCACGAAGTTTGAGAAGTTATCTCGCTATGCTCCAGAGTTGGTGGACACCGAGGAGAAAAAGATTACTAAGTTTATGGATGGGCTCAACCCCATTATTTTGAGAGATGCTTTGGGCGTGGTACCACCAACCACCTTCCAAGAGGCGATAAAAAGGGCCTACAGGTTTGAGGATATAAACAATCAGATTATCAAGGACAATCAGAGGAAGAGGCAGCAGTTTCAGAGTGGGCAGAAGTCTTACCAAGGAAAGAAGCAAAAGAAACCTCAGAATGCTCCAACTCAAGGCGGGTGTGAGCATTGTGGTAAGAATCATTCTTCGCAGCAGTGTTATCGCCTTTCAGGGGCGTGTTTCAAGTGTGGTAGCTCAGACCACCAAGTGAAGGATTGTCCGAACAATAGGAACCAGGGCAATAGGGCACCTCAGCAGCCACCTAGGCAAGCCCCTCAGCAGAATCAACAAGTAGTTCAGAATCCTCCGAGGCAGCAGCAGAACCAGCAGCCCCGTCAACAGCCTCAGAACCAGAATGCCCGTCCACAGCAGCAGAATAGGAATATGCAGCTTGCGAGGCCAAATCAGAATCAGAACAGACCGCGTCAGCAAGGCCGTCTCAACCATATCAATCAAGTGGATGCAGAAGCAGCAGGTGATGTTGTGGAAGGTAAACTTCTAATTTGCGATGTTGAAGCTAAAGTGTTGTTTGACCCGGGATCTACCCATTCTTTCTTATCCCTTGTGTTTGCTAAGAAGATTAGTGTACCTGTTAGAGAGTTAGAGTTTGTCTTGACTGTTACTACTCCGGTAGGGAAGCAAGTGGTGTGTAGTACTTTTTATCCTAGTTGTTCGGTGAAGATAGGAGAAGTCATTTTCCCTGCAGATCTTATCACTTTAGTGATGCATGACTTCGATGTCATTCTAGGCATGGATTGGCTAGCGGGTCATCATGCCTCCATGGATTGCTATAGCAAGACCATTGTGTTTAGGTTGGATGGGTCGTCCTCCGGAGTGAAGTTTCAGGGAGAGAAAAGGATTTCTCCAGTTAGGTTTATTTCAGCTCTTTCGGCAGCTAAGTTGTTAAGGTCAGGTTGTGAGGGATTTATCGCTTTCGTTTCAAAGGACGAACAATCCCTAGGGGTGGAGAATATCCCAATAGTGTGTGAGTTTCCCGATGTTTTTCCAGAAGAGATTCCAGGGTTACCACCTGTCAGAGAAGTTGAGTTTACAATAGAGTTGGTGCCAGGAACTGCTCCGATCTCCATTGCTCCTTATAGGATGGCTCCGGCGGAGTTAGGTGAATTGAAGTTGCAATTGCAAGAGTTGCTAGATAAGGGCTTTGTTAGGCCAAGTGTTTCCCCATGGGGAGCTCCAGTACTTTTTGTCAAGAAGAAAGATGGAAGTTTGAGGATGTGTATAGACTATAGGAAGTTGAATCAAGTGACCATCAAGAATAAGTACCCTTTGCCTAGGATAGACGAGTTGTTTGATCAGTTGCAAGGTGCGAAGTTTTTCTCGAAGATAGATTTGAGGTCCGGATATCATCAGTTGAGGGTTAGAGAATCAGACATCCCGAAGACAGCTTTTCGAACTAGATATGGGCACTATGAGTTTTTGGTGATGCCCTTTGGACTGACGAATGCGCCAGCGGTATTCATGGCTCTCATGAACAAGATTTTTGCACCCCACCTAGATCAGTTCACCGTCGTCTTTATTGATGATATTCTAGTGTATTCCAAGTCAAGAGAAGATCATGAGCAGCATTTGAGGACTTCTTTACAGTTGTTGAGAGATAACCAGTTGTACGCGAAGCTTGGGAAGTGTGAGTTTTGGCTAGAGCAAGTCTCTTTTCTGGGTCACATTATTTCTGAAGAAGGGCTAGCAGTTGACCCATCAAAGATTGAAGCAGTTATCAATTGGGAAAGACCGAAAAATGTGACAGAATTAGAAGTTTTCTGGGATTGGCAGGTTATTATAGAAGATTTGTTCAAGGCTTTTCGTCTATCGCAGCACCATTGACTAAGTTAACCCGGAAAAATGTGCCGTTTGTATGGTCAGAGAAATGTGAAGCTAGTTTTGAAGAGTTGAAGAAGAGGTTAACTTCAGCGCCTGTCCTCACTTTACCTTCAGGGAGTGGTGGTTTCGTCATCTATACGGATGCTTCAGGAGTTGGACTCGGTTGTGTGTTGATGCAAAATGGAAATGTGATTGCATATGGCTCGAGGCAATTGAAGGAACATGAAAAGAAGTATGCAACGCACGATTTGGAGTTAGCAGCCATAGTCTTTGCGTTGAAGATGTGGAGACACTACTTGTATGGAGAGAAATTTGAAGTTCATTCGGATCACCGTAGTCTTCAGTACTTATTCTCTCAGAAGGAATTGAATATGAGGCAGAGAAGATGGATGGAGTACATCAAGGACTACGATTTTCCGATTATCTATCATCCGGGGAAAGTGAACGTAGTGGCAGATGCGTTGAGTAGGAAGTCAGTTTGTTTGGCCAGTTTGCATGGATTTTATAATTTTCAGCAATTTGAGGATTTGGGAGTAGAGTTCGAACCTTTGAGAGAAGGAGTTGTGTTAGCAAATATGACAGTGTCCGAGCCAGTCTTCATTCAGAAAATTAAGGATAGTCAGATGCAAGATCCAGACTTGGTTAAAATTGTGGAGCATATCACGGAGAGGCCAGATTTTCAGATGTTGGATGGAGTTTTGTACTTCCGTGGCAGACTTTGTGTTCCTAAAGTAGACAACTTGAAAGATGACATTATGGTAGAGGCTCATAATACGAAGTATTCAGTGCATCCAGGGAGTACGAAGATGTACCAAAATTTGAAGAGTCGTTTTTGGTGGAACAATATGAAGAGAGAGATAGCAGCCTTTGTGTCGAGATGCATGACTTGCCAGTTAGTGAAGGCAGAACATCAGAAACCACCTGGTCTTTTGCAACCGTTAGAAATCCCAGAGTGGAAATGGGAACACCTGACAATGGATTTTGTATCAGGTTTACCGAATACAAGCAAGGGGAACAATGCCATTTGGATTATAGTGGATCGCTTAACGAAGTCAGCGCACTTTATTCCTTTGAAGACCGGTAAGAAGATGCACATGTTGGCTTTAGCGCAGGCTTTTGTTAAGGAGATCGTTAGTCGTCATGGTCAGCCGGTTTCCATCACTTCAGATCGGGATAGTAGATTTGTTTCGAGGTTTTGGAAGACTTTGCATGAATCGATGGGGACGAAGCTTCAATTCAGTACAGCGTACCACCCGCAGACGGATGGTCAGTCGGAAAGGACTATTCAGACCCTCGAGGACATGCTTAGGGCTTGTGTCCTTGATTTCAAGAATCAGTGGGACGAGAATCTACCGCTTTGTGAATTTGCTTATAACAATAGTTACCATTCCAGCATAGGAATGGCCCCTTTTGAAGCGCTTTATGGCAGGAAGTGTAGAACCCCCGTATGTTGGGAAGAAGTCGGAGAACGCAGTTTTCATGGTCCATCTTTAGTTGAAGAAACAAGTGATAAAGTCAGAATTATCCATGAGAGATTGAAGATTGCGAGGAGCCGACAGAAGAGCTATGCTGATGTTCGAAGAAAGGATCTCCAATTCCAAGTTGGAGACAAGGTATTCTTGAAGGTATCTCCGGTCAGAGGGACATTGAGATTTGGGCAGAAAGGCAAATTGTCTAAGAGATTCATTGGTCCGTATGAGATCTTGAGTCGGATCGGGGAAGTGGCGTACAGATTAGCTTTGCCTCCAGAACTGTCGGGTGTGCATAACGTGTTTCACGTGTCAATGCTAAGGAAGTATGTTTCAGACCCTACACACGTGCTACAACATGAGCCATTGGATGTCAGAGAGGATGCCACCTACATTGAAAAACCGGCAGAGATTATCGACACCAAAGAGCAAGAACTGAGGAATAGGACAATTCAGTGGGTAAAAATCCGTTGGGAGAATCATGGACCAGAAGAAGCTACTTGGGAGCTTCGTGAGCAAGTTCAAAAGAAGTACCCTCAGCTATTCCCAGAGGTTAGTGATCATTTGGAGGACCAAATGTGATTCTTAGGGGTGGAGGATGTCAGACCCCGACCCAGGTTTGAATATTTAATTATATTTTTAACCGTGATTAGTGGATAAGTGGGGTTAGGGGACGATTAGCTTATTTTATTAAGCTAGATTAGAAGGTTTGATTAGCTTGAGATCCGTTGTTAGCCTTTGACTTAAGTGTGACACGGGCCGGGGCGCCCGTGGATTTTTGTGTGAGATTGTTGAGTTTATTTATGATGCTTGTAAAATCCTTATTTATGTGTATTTTGACTTATTTCATCTAGATCGTCAACTTTCATGTTTTGGCCAACTTGATTTTGTGATCAGAAATCGCGTTTTTCGAGAAAAAGGGCAAAACTGACATTTCACACAAAACCTGTACCCAAATTTCGAAAATTCCAGAATTTGCCAAAAATATACTTTTTGGAAAGTAGAAATTTCGCCGATCATTTTTGTCTTCTTCGTCGTTTCCGTTCGGGGCCCGCAAGTACCATTTTTAGGCTTGTGAAGTTCGGGGCCCACATTGGCTTGTCTCTTAAGAAGAGAGCTTTTCTCTCTTCTTCTTCATTTTCATTCCAGCAAGTCTTTGGCTAGGGTTCCTTTCTCTTCTTCCTTCTCACTCTCTCTCATCTGGAACTCTCACTTGGTGAGGTACCCTTGGAGGATTGATCTCCTCAATCTCTTCCTCCCTCTTCAAGCTTCCTAGGGATACCTTTCTTGAAGAATTTGAGCTAGGAGAAGCCCTCCATTCAAGCTTTTCTTCTTTGTTAGGGTTCCTCAAGGTGAGCAATAGTTTCCTAAACTCTAGATCTTTGCTTTCCTCTCCATTTGGAGCATTTTAATCCTATTTGCCAAGGTTTTCATCAAGGATTTACAAGTGTTGACATTTTAGGGTTTCTTGGGAAAATTTTGGGGTTTTTTGTAGATTTGGAGCTTGAAGCTCTAAGGAGTGGTTTAAGGGTGATTTTTGAGCTTATCTTGGCTTAGGCAAGTATTTTCCAACACTAATGTGATGTTTTCCCTCATTTGGTTTTATTTCTTGATTTTTCCCTTTTTATGTTAATCTCTTTTAGTTTATGGTTTGCTTGATTTAATGAACCACCTTATTAGTCATCTTCATTCATGTTATTGCTCCATTATGCATTGGAAGGTTGTTCTCTTTATGGCTTCTTGTAGAGTTTGTTTCATTTGTTCAAATGGTGTTCAAAGAAATGGGTTCTTTTAAAAAGTGTTAAGTTGTGTTAATTAGATGATTATGAATGATGATTTGAGGATTTGTGAAGCTTAGGAAAGGGCCCAAGAAGTTGTAGAACTATGTATGGAAGGAGGGAATGGAAATGCTCAAGAAAGAAGGAAGAAAAAACACAAAGAAGAGGCATTACCTGCACTCGGGCCGGACTGGGCAGGCCCAGTCCGCTCGAGCGACCCACTGGGTCGCTCGAGCGGACCAGGCACTGTCTGGGTCCGCTCGAGCGACCCACTGGGTCGCTCGAGCGACCCAGCTACTGTCTGAGTCCGCTCGAGCGGGCCTGGGTCCGCTCGAGCGAGCCCAGCTCAGTCTGGGCTCGGGTTTGGGGCCTGATTAAAGGATTTTTTTTGGGATTGTTGATGGCCCAATTGAAGATCTGATGAGCCCAATTTCTAGAGGTCTGTTGGGCCTGTTTTAAGGCCAATTCTTGGGCTGTCTTTGGGTCTTATTGTTGGGCTGTGTATGACATGAATTGTGGGCTATGTTAGGGACTGTTTGGGCTGGTTCTCCATGGGCTGTTGGGCTTGAATAAAGCCAGCTGTGGGCCTGATTAAAAGGGGATTTAAACCTACTTCTAAGGAAGACTTATTCTATATAATTTCAAGCCCACTTCGGGTCTATGTCCAAGCTCAATTCAGCATTAAACTTTCCCCTATAAGTGAAGCCCATTCACCCTTTTCAAGCCTAGAATCCATGGTGAGAAGTGTCTTAAACTATGACCAATACCACTTAGGAAAACCCTTGAGTCTAAGTGTACATTTAATCCCTTGTGATTGTCAACGATCTTCAGTGACACCAAATAACTTTCTTTAATGACAATAAGGGGATTAAATGTATATCGAGACTACCCGCTTAGTCGACCGACCCACCATTCATTCTTTTGTATAAAAAGACTTTTGGTTTTGGTTCTTCTCCTATGCTTTTATTGTTTTGAAGTGGATTACCCCATACTTTAGAAATGATGAAAATACTCACTTGTTTTGCGTGGCTTCGCCTAAATGCATTTGTTTGGAGTAGTTTTCTATCAACTTTGGAAATGTATCTTATAAATGGAATTGCATTTCTTCGAGGTTTCGGATTTTCACTAAAATGGCACCACTAGGCTTAGGTCACCTTGTCGGACTGATCATCCGGCTTGGGGTCTTTACTTTGTTTGCCAACTGCAGTTTGGATTCCGTTTGTACCGACCATGGCAACGGTAAATCACCCGTTCCCACGTTTAGTGGCTACGGTTCTGTCTGATAACGACTATGTCGTTCCGTCCCACGTTTAGTGGCTTCGGTTTGTCTGCTCCGGTTACTTCGGTAACAGGAGAATATAGCTTTATGTGGGTTGCCATTGTTTTTATGCATTTATATTCATCTCATGGCATTTATATATGTTATTCATTACGGCTTTTGATTTGTAAACCATCGAGATGTTTATCTTCTATCTTACTTTGACAATGTACTATCATGATTTCATCGCAACTCTTACTTATTATGTTTTGTTTTACTTTCATCCTATTATTGTTGTAATTGCTTGCCAGACCGTCGTGTCTGACTCTCTTTTGTTTGGTGTCAGATGTCGAGCCCCTCGCGGTTGAGGCGCACTTCGAGGCGGAACCTATAGTTCCAGCGGAGGGCGAGTGGCAGCCCGATGATGTCGTTTAGACGTCGGGTTGCCTTGGAGCTGCGATCACATTTTGGGGATTTTATGATATTCATTTTGGGTTTTTGTCATGGCCATTGTTGGCTTATATTCTTTTGGGGGAAAAGTTTGTAATTAATGTTTAACTTTACTTTTGTATCAACTTCTAACTAACTTTGGCCCACAGTAAATGTTTCTCTTTTGATGCTAGTCTCGTGCGTTCTCAATTTATACCTGTTTGTGAGACTTTATGTTTGCTACAAAGCTTCTGCGAAATTTGTTTGTATGAAAGTGATCCTTATGCATCACTATTGGATTTGGATTCCGTGAATCCTTACCGCGGAAACTTGTGGGAAACTAGCGTGTGCGGGCGGAATTTTCCGGCCCGCCTCGCCGCGTCCCCGGATTAGGGCCTCGTTTAGCGGGACCTCGGTCCGGGGGCGTGACAGAAGGAGCAGTAGAGCTTGCTCCGGCTGCCGGAGGTGGGCTCGTGCTTCAAGGGTAGAGGCCACTTGAAGAACGGCTTGGTCTTTATCTTGGCCAGGATGCGGTATATCGGCTCCTTGAAGACGACGTTGACGCTCTGACTGGCGCTGGAGGGAGGTCTGGGCTTCCAGGCGCCCCCAGACCTGGACGACGCAGGCTTCGCCGAACTGGAGACCCAGGCCTGTTTGGGCTCCTGCTTCTGGAAGGGCCTCCCGCCTCTCTGCCGAGGCTGGCTGCTCTTCTGCTCGGGCTCCGGACGCCCGTCCTCTTCCCGGGCTCGGATCTCATCTTCCTCCCGGGCGACGAAGTGCTTTATCCGGGACATCAACGCTGGCATGGACTCTGGGGGGTCCCCGACCAAGTCCTTCCGAAGGTCGTAACCGGGGATCAGGGCATGTTGGAAGGCGTAGATTGCTATCTCCTCCCTGGTGCCCTCGATCTGGCTGTAGACCGCCCAGAATCGTTGGGCGAACTTGGCGAGGGTCTCACCCTGCTTCATTCTCAGGGCGAGGAGGTCCCCTTCTTTCTTGGGGACGACGGTGTAAGCTTGGAACTTCTTTAAGAAGGAGAGCTGGAGCTCCTTCCAACTGGAAACTGACTTCTCTGGGAGAGAACAGAACCACTTCAGGGGGAGGTCACCCAAACTGGAGGAGAAGATTTTGCAATTCAGGTGACCCTCATTCCCCCAGATGGACATCTTCTGGGAGAAGTGTCGGAGGTGAGCGGATGGGTCGGACAGTCCGTCATAAGGGACGAACCGCGGGACAGAGAACTTTTTGGGCAAGGGGGTGCGCTCGATCTCTTTTGTGAAGGGTGAGCCCCCCAGATCAGTGTGACCACAGATCTGCTTCTGGTCCCGCACGTCCAGGTTGTGCTGAAGAGCTAGCCTGACGCGTTTGTCGAACCGCTCCTGCTCGTCGTCCTTCTCTGGAGTCTGGGCTCTTGGCTTTCGCGTGGACTGGTTCGGGCTACGATGGCTATGAGTTCGGCCATCGCGGCTATGATGACTCCGGCTGTTGCTCGAGCCTTCGTCACGAATCTGGCTCCGCTTGTGGTCCAGATGGTTTCTGAGATCTTCGCGGGGAGGCTGGGCTGCCCTGCTGGGGGCGTCCCTCTTCTTCCCTTGAGGCTCAGAGACCTGCCTCAAGGAGGCGGTTTGCGCTGCCCTCAGCTGCTGTTGGAGCTCGCGAATCAGCTGCTCTTGCCTCTGGAGGAGAGCAGTTTGGGCTGCGACAACCCCTCTAGTGGCAGGGGGTTGAGCGTGGCGCGTCTCTTCTACGGCCACAGCTTTGTCCTTGCGAGGACGCCCATGCCGACGCTCATCGCGTCGGGGTGGCATGACCTCTTCTGCTGAGATCGAGGTCTTGAGTCCTTCTTGAAGGGGGACCTCGACAAAAAGCTGCGAGCCTAAGCGGCCCTCGCCTGCTGACGTGCCATGCACTGTCCGGGAGCGCCCTTGAGGAGGGACGTCCGTCGACGGTGGTGGCAGCTCGAGCGCTGCTCTCGAGGATTCTCCGCCTTTCCTTGCTTTCGGAGGCATGGCTTCTGGGAGATTGAGGTTGAGAAGGTTGGGATATTACTTTCCCATAGACGGCGCCAATTGTAGGTGCAGAAAATAATGACCCACAATAACTGGGGAGCCTTAGAGGACTTATCCAACAATGGTGATGACTGGGTTCTGTCCGAAAGCCTGAAAGAGAAGAACACACGGTCAGAGGACCCTGGCCTGGGCGGCGCAAGGCTCTCCGATGCCAAAGTCAGTGAAGAAACTGAAACAATGGAAGGAGAGGAAGAAGAGAGGCAGAGTAACAGCTCTTTTAGTTGGGTTGTGCGTACCTTGCATGTGAAATACAGTCCTTTTTATAGACGATTTGGAAGATATCTTGGACGATATCTTGGCATGGGTCTCATGACTCGACTGGGAAGTCATGATCAGCCCACGTTGCAATTAATGCGGTCCAATCCAGCCCACTTTACATTAAATGCGCGTCGGATCAGCCCACATCGCATTTAATGCGCGTCTTGTTGGGCCAGATCGTGTTAGACGCCTTTGGCGGTAGGGGTACCATCGGATCCGCCCTCGGGCCCTGCCTTGATGTGGCCTCAACCGCTGGATGCCGCCATGTCAGTGATCTGGCGAAGATTGTGAGCGGCTGGATGTCGCATCTGTCTCGCTAGCTCGCGCCCCTATTCCTCCACGTGCTTGATGACGTGGGGGGGGGGGGAAGGGGGGCGCAAGTGGAGGTCATTTCCTGCTTCGGCCTCTGTCCCGGCTCTTTCAGCCGAGGAGGAGCTCTCTGCCGAGATGGGCACACGAGGTGGCCGAGCTCGGCGCCAGTGGCCCGGAGCTGCTTGACTTCGGCCGGACCTCCTGTCCTAGTGGCCGGGGTGCGCCTGGTGCCACGTGGATGGCATGCGGATGGCACGTGAGAGTGCTTAGACTCATCTGATGGCTGTGATTAGCGTAATCCTGTGGCTCTGGAAATCTCCCCACACAGAACCATAACATGAGTAGATGTCTCCCAAGTGCAATTACAGAGAACACAGCAAGAGTCACAATCAACATTCCGCTGGAGGAGAAAATCTTTTGTTTTAAGCCTACCTCGTGGAAACATCCATGCACAGATGGAGTGCTTTTTAATACATCCTGTAAACCAAATCATAGAAGGCCAATGGAGACCGTGATCCCAATTGCTGCACACAAGTTTATAAGCAGACTTTAAAGTGAACCTACCCTGGTCGTCTGGAGTCCAAACAATTTCATCAGGAAAGTTAGGCCAAAGTTCAATCTCATTTGGGATGGATTGGAAGATGTCCATCAATGCATTTGAGGTAGGAATAGGAAACCACCATTCATTATTCTGGATAAATTGATGGACTTTAACATCAGAACCCATGCCTAAATCATAAGCTGCTCTATCACCATAGCAATCTTTTAGGCGCCCTCCATTGAGCCAAGGATCAGTCCATAAATTAACATGATGACCATTGCCAATTAGAAATTTTATGTGAGGAATAGCAATTGATCTAAGGGATAAAATGCCTTTTCCATCCCCATGATGCATGTTTTGGAATAGAAACAT
Organism: Litsea cubeba; assembly: GCA_012931725.1. Taxonomy (NCBI): domain Eukaryota; kingdom Viridiplantae; phylum Streptophyta; class Magnoliopsida; order Laurales; family Lauraceae; genus Litsea; species Litsea cubeba. The sequence goes on from CM022953.1 coordinate 31,232,482, forward strand.
CCCAAAAAGAAAACAACCCCCCCACCCCCCAAGTTCCAGCAAGTTTTTTTTTTGTCACCAATAACATTCCAAACTTGCCTTAAGAGAGCTGCCTTTGCTATACGGAAAAAGCTACCTGTACCGATGGAGAGACGGGGCTGTGGTGCGCCTGGGATCCAACGCCTCCCATGGGGAGCCCGGGGGAGGTAGCAGGGCTCTTGCTATACCATGAACTGATCTGATACCTAACCCACCCACAGCTACCGGTTGGCATATGGAATCCCAAGCTATAGGATGGATATAATTAGATGTCTACTGATTCCAAAAGAAATCTTTGACCCGGCGATCCAAAGCATGCAAAGTAGCTTGACGAACTCTCTTTTATTCTCTCTCTGGCGACCTCTCTGGCACCCTACTTCTTCTTCTTCACCTTCTCGTCTTGCACGCCCAATCAACATGGATGGAGGGGCGGCCTCCATTCATCCTGACCTTGGCTCATTAACGACACAGCTTCAAACTATGCTTTCTTATGCGGACGATCGGAATGCTAAGATATCCATCATCAAATCGATCTTGAGGAAAAATCAAGAACATGCGCTCCCCTTGAATCTACCACGCGATCTGATCCTTGAAGCAAAAGGTGAGGTTAGGGAAAGAGAAGAAATTTGTTTCATCAATCAAAGGTGTAACCAACCCTTCTATTGCTGCAAACGAACATGGATCTCGTCAAAATCTGATTCTGCAAGTAGAAAAAGGATTTGGAGAAAATCCTCTCAGACACATAGTATGCTGCTCTCGTCCTCAATGATGCAGGCGGACCCAACTCAGAGTCAGCAAAACCCTCTGGCCTAGGCGATTTTGATTCAGGATCTGCATTTCCTATATCTCACAGAATCCTTTCCGATGAGAAGCATACTGCTCTCGTACTCAATGGTGCAGGCGCGCCCAACTCAGATTCGGCAAACACATATGGTCGAGGGGCTATTGATTCAGGATTAGCAAAGCCTATTTCTCACAGAACACCATCAGATGCAGAACATGCTGCCCTCGTTCTCAATGATGTAGGCGGCCCAAATTCAGATTCAGCAAACCTTAATGATTTCCAAACCAAGAAGGCTGCAGGGCACTCCCAAGGGGCGGAAACGTGGTCTTCACTATTCTCAAATCAGGCAGGGCGGCCAAGAGATCTAAAACGCCACCATCAGCCATCAAAGGATCCTGAGGGTTTTTTCTTATTCAAATTTGCAACATATGATAGTGGGCAAAAAATTCTTGATGAGGGACCCTTGTTTGTGTATGGTCATCCTTTGATCTTGAAAAGATGGACTGCAGATATCTCTATGTATAGACAGAATTTGGATACTATTCCAATGTGGGTTCGACTACCTAATTTGAACTTCTGCTTTAGATCAAACTCTGCTCTTAGTAAAATTGCTAGTGTTATTGGCAATCCAATATGCATGGACCATGCTACAGCAGCGGGTACTAGATATGTGTTTGCAAGAATATGTGTGGAAGTTGATGTTGATGCTGAATTTCCATCTGACCTACGCATGAAATATAAAGAAAAAACAATCATTCAAAAGGTGGAGTACGCTTGGAAACCAAATCCTTGCAAAACATGCAGGACTTTCAACGATAGGGATAACCATTGTCCTTTGAAGATTGACACAAGCATGACAAAAAAGGTATGGGTACCTAAAAAGGGCCTGTTTGGATGTGTGGTGAATTGAAGTATGGTGAAGTGAAACATCAAATCAAGAGAGAATAAAATATAAGGTGTTATAATGGTGTTTTGTTTTTAGTTGTTTGGTATGGAATCTTTTTGAAGAAGTTTTTACTACTAATAAAGCTCTTGGGGAAGAAATATATATATATATATTTAAGTTGTTACTGCTAATAAGCTAATAAAGCTCTATGTGAGATAAGCTGTGGGCCCCTCACATTTAAATTGTTGGCATTGGATATGGATGTGAGGGCCTCCACCTTATCTCTCTTAGTAAGGTGAGATATATATATATAAAACAATGTGAGATATCTATATAATATGGGAGAGCAGTATTTGAATCATGGGACATTTTAAGCCCTTGGATTTATGTACATAAATCCAAGGGCTGAAATTATCCCAAATAACCCTATCCTCTCTCTCTCCACCATCATCACTTCCCACTTTCCTAGGAACTGCTATCTCAAACTGATGTTGGAACTGCTATCAATCTCATCTCCTATTCTAACTGACTTTCGGTTCTTCCATTTTCATCATCATCAACTCCTGCATAGGGTTGTTTTGTTTTTATCTCTTCTTCATCTCCCTCATCCATCCAAAACCCTCATTCCTCCAAAAAAAAAAAAAAAACAACGCTTACCATCTTCTATCTCATAGCAGCAACATCAATATCAATGTCGCCACGGATGACAAACTGCTGCGCCTGATGCATCGCCTCCCTAGAAGTACAGCTACATTCCTGTATGTCCCAAATCCACTTATCATCCTCTCACTTCCTCTCTTCCTTTTTAATCTATATGAAATATTTGGATTTTGTGCCAAGTGGGATCCTTTCTGTGTGTATTTCCATGGGGGTTTTCTGTGTTTCCATGGGGGTTTTCTGTGTTTATGATTTTCTGAATGGGTGGTTGAAAACCCAGCATTTATTCATGCTAGAATGAACTTTGAGACATGGTGTACACAGAGCGGCGCATGATTTGATCAATTTGGAATTTTGATAAAATAAATGTGTGACCCACATGAATTTATGGCAACGTTGGATCATTTCTTCGTTTTTAATAGTTGCACCCAACTTATCAGAATTTAGAGAAGTACGCTATTATAAGTGGTTCAATTTATGATTTTCTGAATGGGTGGCTGAAAACCCAGCGTGGAGGACTCCCTCTTTCATAATAATTGGCACATCGCAATTCAATGGTTTGGATTTAATATTAGCGACAGTTATATAGATGGTATTGATCATTCATTTTATATGTGTGACCCAGCAACATCTCTGCCGGCGCATGATTTGATCAATTTAGAATTTTGATCAAATAAATGTGTGACCCACATGAATTTATGGCAACGTGGGATCATTTAATTGTTTTTAATAGTTGCACCCAACTTACCAGAATTTAGAGAAGTACGCCATTATAAGTGGTTCAATTATTTATTTTCTGAATGGGTGGCTGAAAACCCAGCGTGGAGGACTCCCTCTTTCATAATACTTAGCACATCGCAATTCAATGGTTTGGATTTAATATGAGCGACAGTTATATAGATGGTATTGATCATTCGTTTTATATGTGTGGCCCAGCAACATCTCTGCCACAGGCCATTCTTCCCATTTTTTATCAAAAAAAAATGGCCACAAATAGGGTGATTTGGTGATATTTACCCATTCTGCAACTTATGGTGTCCAAGTAATTTGTTGATTTGATGAACAAATTGTATTTTTAATTTATGATTTTCTGAATGGGTGGCTGAAAACCCAGCGTCGATGACTCCCTCTTTGATAAGAATTGGCACATCGCAATTCAAAGAATGGGTCGGTGGAATTTAGGCTATTGAGAATTGGGTGTGGATGGACTATGGTATTGGAGGGCTGTTTTATTTTGTATAGTAATAGTAAAGTCAAGTGGTTTTTTCTCCCATCTGCATAGACATGAAAATGAAAAGCCTGTACTAGGGTACCTGATATGCCGATAAGAGAGGGGTACATAAGGGTGGGAGTTCTCTGCTGTTCATTTCTTCTCACCTTACTCATTTCAATATTTGTTTTTCCTATTTTTTTGGGTGGCAATGCTCTTTCTGTACGTTGCAATATGGTTGGGATTGTGTGCTTTTTTTGTCGCCCTTTCTGGCACATGAATGTTTTTTTTTTCGCAAACTATTGATCTTTCCTCTACAGTCTACATTAAACCCATTTGCTGGTCGTTTTTACCATCTCTGCTGGTCTTTCCATTACACTCATTTGCTGGTCGTTTAGTCTGTGCATTTTTTGTTACCGTAGGCCGTGCATAGCAAAGGGTTTTACTAGGATTTCATGGGTACCAAAAGAAAGTTATTTTTTTTATTTTCTTTTCTCATTCCTCTCCTTGTTATTTTTTTTATTTTCTTTTCTCATTCCTCTCCTTTCTTCTTCCCTATCACTACTTCACCTCTCTGCCTGCACATTGTCACCACCATCACTGCACTCTCCCTGCACACCACACCCGTGCACACACCTGTACACCAGCACGCTGCACCTCCCTCATCCATCCAGCAAATTGTAATTTTGAAATATACATGTAAATATTCTTATTTTGTACATACGTGGTGCACCGTACCTTCAGGCACGTTGAATCCATTAAGGTGGAGTTATTTCAAAGAAATCATGCACAAGTACATGGAATAGAGAAACAAAGATCTTTATTGAAAAAAATAAGAGACATAGAACATAGAAATAGAAAGGACGAGGATGGATGAAATCAATTCAATGACAATCTTCTTCGGGGAGTAAGGCGACGGCGACCTGATTCATTGACGATTTAGGGAGCAAGAAGACGATGATCTGAATTTATGAAGCAAATCGACTGCTCTGATGCTTTCTTTCTGGGGTTTTGTTTAAATGTTTCTCTGATTTGGAATTGGTTTCTGGGATTACAAATGCTGGGATGTTCTGCGAATGGACTAAGGCTTCAGGGGAATAGGTTTGGCGACTTAGGGTTTGGTTTTGGGAGATTTGGTGGCGATTTAAGCATTGGGCACTGATTGGGTTTTTCGATTCAGATGGATACAAAAATATTCATAACAGTGGCCTAAGGGTTTCAACCATTGATAGTTCCGGATGGTTGGGCAGATGGGGCCTACTCAAAATGAGTCCATCACCAGAAACATCACCCCTGCTTCCCCTTCAAGATTTGGAATCAAGATCACTGATCAAATCAAGCAGTGGGTCCCACTAAGGGTGTTGAACTTATTGCTCTGTTCCCCATTCAGTCACGCCTAATGGTTTTAAAATGCATGGATGGTGAGCCCAACGGGATCTATTTCGAATGAGTCCATTAATACTATGATCGCCCATGGGTCTAATTCCAGATCCATGGAGCATATCTCTCATCAAGTGGGCCATATGGTCACACCATCCCTATCAACAGAGTTTATTTCAGATGATTTGGAAGTTCATGATTCAAATTTCTGCATTTGATCCCCATCTGATTCTCTTTATTTATGTAAGAAGCATTATTTAGGGATTACCTTAACCAAAAATATTCAATCATCATGCCTAACTTTGAAAACTGATCAATCAGTATTTGAAACATTAACTATTTATGCAGACACTGTCTTATAAAAATATGAAATTGTGATATAATGTGCAAGAATCCATTTTTTATCAAAAACCTAAATGCCACAAATGTAAGTGTTGGAAAACAAATTGTAATTGTAAAGCAAAACAATCCCATTTACTCATTCATCTTCACAATTCAATTTCATCAAGACATGTATAAGGGAAATTCTACTAACCATAAAGTAAATAATTTCTACTCACCTGTTATTGCTGGTTATAACTGGTTATTCCTCCTAATTTCTTCAAGGCTAATACTAAACTAGGCTTTGGGATGAACAATATATATAGAAGCTAATACCTGCGCATCCGTATGACAAAAAATACACAATGATTCTTATCATTGCATAATACCTGCGCATTTGTTTAGTCAGTGCATATACCTGCACATTTTATTGTTTTGGTTGTTTGAATAGTATTTTCTCTATGCAAAGAAGGGTCTTGATTCTAGAAGTTATAAAACTTCTTAATTTCTATATTGCTATAATTTATTGGATTTATTGTCTGTTTAGTCGATTTGTCTGATAGTTTTAATAGCATTTTAAGCATGTAATTATATCAGTTTAAATTTGGTTCAGAATCTTATTTATTTTGGTCTTTATTTTAAGCATGTAATTCTACATTCATCTTCACAAATCAATTTCATCAAGACATTTCATCAGGGGAAATTCTACTCAACAAAAAAAAGAGTAAAATATAGAACAACAAATTCTAATTAAAGTCAGATTTTGGGCCTTTATAAGGCCATATTTTGGGTCTAATTCAAGATATAATATTGGGTCTAAACAAGGTCAGATTTTGGGCCTAAATGAGCAAATATTTTGGGTCTAATTCGATATATAATATTGGATCTAATTCAATCCATATTTTTGGTGCTGAAATAAAATATTAGGTACGTAATTACGCGTGATTGTTTTAAAACTATATTTCAAAACTAAAAAAATAAAATAAAATAATTATTATTTTTATTAACAAATATTGACAAAATGAATATTAATGTTGAACATGTTTTTTCCAACAGATAGTGGGGCCTGGTAAGGTAGAATCTAAAGTCATTATTTGCTTAGTTAAAATTCAACAAATTTGTTGAAAATAAAAAAAAAATATCCTGAATAATTTGGGTTATTGATTAATTTTTTACCAATATTGTATGGCTTAGATTTTGGTTTGATTAGCATCGTGGCATATCGGACTGAGAAGGCATGACTCATGAGCTTCTTTTAAAAGACTCATTTTTTTAAAATAAAAATTATGAACCTGTGTACATCAAATCCAAACCTTTAATTTAAACTTTTATAGTGACTTTATGAATAACAAAAAAATAATTTTATTATGAGAAATATTAAGCCTGCTCATGATTCTTGAACAAAATGATAAGATATTAACGCGATCTAAGAATAACTTTAATAACGATGATCTAATCATCTCCACATGAAATCAAAGGTTTGGATCCCTACAAATTGTTATAAAAAATTTTGATTTATAAAAAATAATTAATTATAATTGAACTAACCTCATTTTTCTCAATCTAACAGTGAAGCTTGCTCGCACCTCTGAGTATATTAGCTTCGTGAGAATGCTTTTTTTCGCAAGTTGTAAACTCTTTTCAGGCCCTGGCCTTTGCAGTTGATATAATTATTTTGGCCTTTGATGGCTTATTAATTCGTAAAATAAAAAGGGGTATAATACTATTGTTTTTGTTCTTACATCTGACACCGTATATTGGATTACCAATGGTATTTTTATAAATGCATTAAATTTCTAATTCAAGACATTGATTTTTTTTTTAATTTTGCAGATCTACTTTTAACTATCATCGGACCAGCATAGCTCTAAGAAAAAGCTGACCTAACACCTCATACAAGAAGTTGGACAAAGGTAATCTTTTATCCCTCCTCCATACAATACTATTGAAATATTATAATACAAAGCCATACTCCTGAGTTTTTATTTTTTAAATTTCAAAATCTACTATCCCTTTCCTGTTTCTATCTTAATGTTTATGTTTATTTTTAAAATTCTCATTTCATTCTTATGTTTAAGAAGTGTAAAAAATCTTTAAATGACAGAGGATTTATTGCATTTCCAAATATAACAACTTATTGATTTGGTTATTAGGTCTAACTACATGCCTTTAATTATATATTCAAGCACCTAATTCGTGAGACTAATTTATAATTCGAAACTGAAATTGGCCAAATTTCAACTCATTATCGACAAATATAATGGAACTAATTAAAGTCAGATTTTGGTCCTTTATAATGCCAGATTTTGGGTCTAATTCAAGACATAATATCGGGTCTACACAAGGCTAGAGTTTGGGCCTAAATGAGCAAAGAATTTTGGGTCTGATTCAATATCTAATATTGGATCTAATTCAGGCCATATTTTTGGTGCTAACATAAAATATTAGGTAGGTAATTATGCGTGATTGTTTTAAAACTATATTAAAAATAAAAAAAATTAAATCAAAATAATAGAAAGTTATATTACAAAATATTGAAAAACTAAATATTAATGTTGATTAATATGTTAGCATCACCCAAGACGAACTAACTAAATAAATATATTAAAAAAGGCAAAGTAAGAAATGAAATATTTACTGTTCGTAAATTAAAAAAGACAAATGATAAGTCCATGTAAGGGATGGTTTTTGCAATCCGTCGAATTTCTATAAGCGAAAGCCCTGATGAGAAATGTAGATCTGTTATCGGGCCCAGTGAGACCCACTATCATACAAGAAGCGATCGGGCTATATTTTGGTCCAAATCAAGAAAATATATTTGGTCTAAGAAAATTGTTATGGTGCTTAAATTTAAAGGGAAAAAAATATTTGGGACTAAGACAATTATTATTGTCTTATGCTCTAAGACAATTGTTATGATGTTATTGTTATGGTGCTTAATTCTCCTTGCTCTCCTTTCTTCTTCCCTGTCACTACTTCACCTCTCTGCCTACACATTGACACCACCATAACTGCACTCTCCCTGCACACCCCACACCCATGCACCCACCTGAAGGCTAGCACCTCCCTCATCTATCAAGCAAAATGAAATTTTTAAATAAGCATTTTTTTTTTTATATATACGTGGTGCTCCGTGCCTTCAGGCACGGGCAATGTACTAGTATATATATAAAACAAGGCTCTCCTAAGCTCAAGATTAGAATAAAATTCCGTAAGCTCGCGCTTGTGGGGCCCACCCTTGGTTCATCCAAATGGACCAAACACACAAGCCCCTTAAAAGTGTACATGTCCACCAACTTTCTATCAGATTCAAATTTATTAGACCGTTGGATCGATTGTGTACTGATCGAATAGATTGTTGATCGTTAAACTTTTTGGGGCCCAGATGGAGATGATAAAAATCATGGTTGGGGCTGATTTTTTGGAGAGAGGAGAGTCGCGGGGAGTCCTTGAAATTCTCCCATCCCCATCCCCATGTGAGTCCCCAGGTGGGCCCTACCAAATACTTGAGTTTACCTTATCCTAAGCTTCGAGCTTAGGAGAGTGATAAATATATATATATATATATATGGGCAAGACTCTCCTAAGCTTAAGCTTATGATAAGATTCCATAAGCTAATGCTTCTGGGGCCTATCCTTGGTCCATCCAAATGGACCAAACACACGACCCCCCCTAAATTGCACATGCCCACCAACTTTTGTTCAAATCCAATTTTACTAGACCATTGGATCGACTGTGTACTGATCTGAATGGACCATTGACCATTAAACTTTTGGTGCCCAGATGGAGATGATAGAAGCCATGATTGGAGCTGATTTTTTATAGGAAGGAGTCTTAGGGAGTCCTTGAAATCCCCCCACCCCTATCCCCATGTGGGTCCCCAGGTGGGCCCCACCACACAATTAAGCTTACTTCAGCTTACCTTATCCTAAGCTTCAGCTTAGGAGAGCTGGCCCATATATATATATATATATATGGGAGATGCTCCTATGAGAACATCTCTCACCTTACTATGAGAGTTAGGGTGGGGGCTCTTACATCAATATCCAATGCCAACAACTTAAATATGAGGGCTCCCACCTTATCTCTCATAATAAGGTGAGAGATATCTCTCATAAAAGCATCTCCCTATATATATACATTTATGGGCTAGCTCTCCTAAGCTGAAGCTTAACTTATCCTAAGCTGAAACAGTGCTGGTCCCACAAATTAAAGTCGATTATCGTTGTTTTTTGCATGTTGATCATTTCTAAAATTAAGATAAATCCAATCAAAACTGCATTTTCTAGTTCCATCATGCAAGAAACATATATAATCAATTTTAATTTATGAAACTAGCATTATTCCAACTTAGAATAAGTTAAGCTACAACTTAGGAGAGCGCTGCTTTGTTTCTCTCTCAATATATATATATATCCATATTACTAAAGGGATGTATACACTTCATGAGAATTCCTGGAGGAGGACACCTGGCATGTCTTAGAGAGGGACACGTGGCAGCAGCCAACCTAGAATGGTGTTCTGCTAGAAAATAGAAATTGCTCAACCATAATTATCCTAAAACATCTCCATAATTATCCTAAAATCTCTCAATCTATTACCAACCATAATTATCCTAAAATCTCTCAATCAATTTGTGAGGTCTATGACCATTTGATCTTTATCAATTAATTCATGGGTCCCGGCCGCTTCATTTGATTTGATGGAGGGTTAGAATAAAGATGGTAGACCCCATTCATCTGGGTCTCACTTAAAAATATTTGGTCAATTTGTTAGGTCTACGATCATTTAATCCTTTGATCTTTTTAAATCAATTCATGGGTCCCATCCCGCATAATATGGTTTTATGGACGGTTAGAATAGAGATGGTGGACCCCATTCATCTGTGGGGTTCCACTTAAATATGTTAGGTTTGGTCAATTTGTGAGGTCTATGATCATTTGATCATTTGATCTTTATCAAGCAATTCATGGGTCCATCCCGCATCATATTGTTTCATGGATTGTTAGAATATAGATGGAGGACCCCATTCATCTTGGGGGTCCCACTTAAATAGGTCAAGTTTGGTCAATTTGAGAGGTCTATGATCATTTGATCTTTATCAATCAATTCATGGGTCCCGGCCCGCATCATTTGATTTTATGGACGGTTAGAATAAAGATGATGGACCCCATTCATCTGGGTCCCACTTAAAAATATTTGGTCAATTTGTTAGGTCTACGGTCATTTGATCATTTGATCTTTCTTAATTAATTCATGGGTCTCATCCCGCATAATATGGTTTTATGGACGATTAGAATAGAGATGGTGGACCCCATTCATCTCGGGGTCCCACTTAAATATGTTAGGTTTGGTCAATTTGTGAGATCTATGATCATTTGATCTTTATCAAGCAATTCATGGGTCCCAGCCCGCATCATATGATTTTATGGACGGTTAGAATATAGATGGTGGACCCCATTCATCTTGGGGGTTCCACTTAAATAGGCTAGGTTTGGTCAATTTAAGAGGTTTATGATCATTTGATCATTTGATCTTTATCAATCAATTAATGGGTCCCGGCCCGCATCATTTGATTTTATGGACAGTTAGAATAAAGATGGTGGACCCCATTCATCTGGGTCCCACTTAAATATATTAGGTCAATTTGTTAGGTCTACGATCATTTGATCCTTCGATCTTTCTTAATCAATTCATGGGTCACATCCTGCATAATATAGTTTTATGGGCGGTTAGAATATAGATGGTGGACCCCATTCATCTTGGGGTCCCACTTAAATATGTTAGGTTTGGTCAATTTGAGAGGTGTATGATCATTTGATCATTTGATCTTTATCAATCAATTAATGGGTCACAGCTCGCATCATATGATTTTATGAACGGTTAGAATAGAGATGATGGACCCCATTCATCTCGGTCCCACTTAAATATATCAGGTCAATTTGTTAGGTTTATGATTATTTGATCTTTCTTAATCAATTCATGCCTCACCTAAAGAATAAAACATTTGGAAAAAAACATAAAGATCAAATTAGCAACAAAAAAAAAAGACTCAAAAGTTTACTAATTAATAAATTTATTAAAAATAATTCATATCAGTCTATGCATTTGGTGGTTTCGTGGTTATCCACAGGGTTTTGCTAGTATATATATATATATATATATATGAATAAGGCTCTCCTAAGCTTAAGCTTATGATATGATTCCGTAAGCTAACGCTTCTGGGGCCCATCCTTGATCCATCCAAATGGACCAAACACACGACCCCCTTAAATTACACAAGCCCACCAACTTTTGGTCAAACCCGAATTTACTAGACCGTTGGATCGACTATGTACCAATCCAAATAGACCGTTGACCATTAAATCTTTGGTGTCCAGATGGAGATGATAGAAACCACGATTGGGGCTGACTTTTTGTAGGAAGGAGGGTCCCAGGGAGTCCTTGAAATCCCCCCACCCCCATCCCCATGTGGGTCCCCAAGTGGACCCCACTACGTAATTGAGCTTACTTCAGCTTACCTTATCTTAAGCTTCAGCTTAGGAGAGCTGACCCTATATATATATATATATATATATAGGAGGGCAGGGCTTGACCGGGCCAATATTGTTCAAACCAGGCCCTCAAATTCAAGGGCCGAACAAAAGTCCTCCGAGACGGCCCCTCGGGCTTTTACTTAGAAAGGAAAGCCTTCATTGTAAGAGCTTTTTGAAGGTGGCGCAGGTCCACTTGTCTCAACCAGATTGACGGCCCTGCTTAGGACCACACGCTCTAAAATTGTCTTTAACTCTTACTTGAGCTGAACCCAGACAAACGTACTGACGCGTTCGAAGAAAAACATAATATTAAAAACCAGTCAAAATTCTGACATCCCTGGACAGCAAAAGGTCCTAATCACACAAAAAGCAATTGCTATTCAACACTCTAACAATCAATCCTTCCATAACTCAAATAACCACCCAAATCATCTTGGTTTACAATTTCTAATAATGTCATCAATTACATAGTTATTAAGATCCCACATAGTCTCCGCAAAGTCCAGAACCCCTTTATTAATCAAAGATTAGTCCGTCCAACATAAAAAACTCTCAGAGTAGAATAATATATTACTTTAACAAGAACCCCAGAATAGAATTGTAGAACATTAGAGAAATTGCAGAAGCACAGATCTTATCATTACAAGTTACAAACCCAAGAGCCAAAAGAAAGTAGCAATGTATCAACATCTTCATGTGCCACACAGCACTCTCTCTTTATATGCTTTTCTACAACTTTACAAATTTCAACGACTGAATTGGACGGCCGTACTATGACTCCACGTGGCATGAAGGGATTGGTGGCATGTGACGTATAGAGCCAGAAAAGTCAGGGCAGCGTGTCCTTCTTCAACTTTCTCACCCTCCACGGGACCACGTGTCTTAAGCTCCCATAAATGGTGGCCTGCGTGTGCACCATAACAACAATGATAATGCATTCATTTCATTGGTCATGTTTAAAATAATACCATACATTAGCCAATTATTAGCATACCATTACCACCACATAATATTTGAAAGGGACTCACACCCACCATCCTCTTTCATCTGAACCATTCATTTGCTCTACTGCCCCACAACTTTATTGTAAATCAACTTTTGCCAAAATCACACAAGTGAAATTGAATTTTTTTCTACCATCCAAATGTGGTTGGCTCAAATTTTGATAAAAGTCCTTTTAAGAAACCATCTGGATTGATTACAATCGTTTAATTGGAAATAATTGGATCTTCTTTTGTGATGAAGTGACTAAAATTGGCATGTAGGGGCCCATACAATTAATTGATATTAAACACCCAAGGATTATAAAGCTATGTTCGGGGAGTAAAGAATCTTTTTGATAGCAACCATTTGAGATTTTGTCTCAAGAATTACAAATCAATTTCAAATCCCCTGAAATTCTTATTAAGAAACTCTGTCATTGACCACCTCTTCAAATGCTGCTAAGCCACCATGGCCTAGTGACAAAGGCATCTAAAAACAAAAAGAAAAGAAAAAAAATCATATGCTCGGTCTCACACTCAAGGTCCCTCTCAAAGAGAGAAGGTCCAAAACCATGTGGAATTTTTAACATGCAACTTTTCCTGAGATATTCCACTCACCAAACATATCCATTAAAAAAAATTACTTTTTCTATAAAAAAGAAAAAAAGAGAAAAAAAATGAACATGTGCAGGAATGAAGGACTGAATTAGTAGAGAAGACAAGAGGCATCTACTGATCACCCCTTTTATATGAAATATATAACTCTACCAAGACCGTTTAATACTCCTATAAAACACCCTTTAAAACAAATTTGTGGAAGTTCAATACAAAACATGATGATCAACTAAAGTGGAGAATATTTACATCCCCCGCTATTCTCTCCGAACTAATGAAATGGTTTTCAGGGGAAGATACCAATGAAAACACAATTTTTTCATAGAAAATACATGAAATTCTCTTTTAAAAAAATGATATTTGTTCAGTAAGATGCTAAAACAAAACACCTCCAATTTTCGCCTATACGTTCACATTTTTTAAGTGAATTGAGAGGGAGCTTCTAATTTTCCTGAACATGTTATCTAAAAGATCCAATTTCAATCAAGATCTTACTTGTTGGGATTGATGGGGAAAGCCAACAAGGGTTAAAGAGAAACAACAAAGAAATCCACCTTTTCTTTGAATTCCAACTAAAGTTTCCAAAAAAAGAATCCGCACTACGGATTTCAATTTCTCGAAGCATGGGCCTTTTCATTTCCAAACAGGACTCAACAATGAAACCTTCATTTGAATTTTACATTGAAAACAACATAGAAGTGGAAATGAATTGGAAATTTGATAAAAGGATGCATTAGTAAATGTACTTGGAATGTTTTGACAAATTACCATTTCTATTGATTATGTTGATGGCCCAAGGGGCAAGGTCAATAAGGGGTAGGCCAAAGAAAACGTTAATGATAGGCAATGATAGATTTGAAGAAGTTCAATCCACCTAGGGAGATTTGAACAGGATAAATAGAAAGGAGGGAGGGACAAATAAAATTTATGCAAGTGATCCCGCAATGATAGATTTGAAGAAGTTCAATCCACCTAGGGAGATTTGAACAGGATAAATAGAAAGGAGGGAGGGACAAATAAAATTTATGCAAGTGATCCCCGACATAATTGGAACAAGCCTTAGATGATGATATCATTTCAATTAGAAAATCTCTGCCGACCTCGCGGCCATCAATCCATTGGCAGTGAAGAATAGGAACCAAAGGTATGCTTCTAGAGTTCTAGTCCCACTCTCAATTGCACTTTAATTTAAATCAGGTTAAATCTAATAAGATCTTCATCATTTTACTGTAAAATGATAAGATTTCATATAAATCTAGCCTTCCTTTGCCAGCCAATGTTGTTAATCTCCATGAATTTAGATCAACAGAGGTGATTATTCACAGAATATTTTCTTTAAACAAAAAAGAGGCAGGTGAAAATTGTAGCTATATAAATAAATCACATACCCATAAGTGAGTGGAAGAATTGGACACATTCAAAAGGCTCTTATTCCTTCTAAACCTTGTAATCTTCACCTGTGATTCAGATTCATTATCTCCACACTTTCCCCTGCATCTACTCCCCACATCAGAACCAGAAGAACAAGAAGAATAAAACCCAGAACCAACTTCTCCATCATCACCACCACTAATGCTAGCAGCACTAGAAAGACTCCCATCCAACCGTCCATTTCCTCTTTTCACCTTCTTCCTCCAAAACCCCACCAACCCATCTTTTTCCTTCCTCTGTGTTGCCCCACCCACAAGACCCAAGTGCCATTTCTCCCTCTCAGGGCTAGTACTGGTCTTGAAGTTGAAGGAGGAGCAAGAGGCCGAGCGAGCCACGTAAGGACCGTCAAGGACAGTGGTGGGAGAGGGAAGATTGGTAATTTTGATCTCGGAAAGGAGCCTGGGTGGGAGATCAAGGGACCGGGCGCTGGCAGGCTTGAAGTCGGAGCCGCAAGTTCGGGGCTTGCCGGGTGCCTCTTCCCATAGGAAGGGGACCGAGGCTTGGGTTCGTAGTGGGGGAGTTAGCATGCCTGTTGGTTCGTATGGCTTGGGTGGGAGGGAGTAGAACGACAGCTTAGGTGTGGATCTTGGGTCGGCGTCTGCCTCGGATCCCATGCCTGGCTTCCCTTATCTCTGCTGTGGTTGTTGTAAATTGTAATAATGGGGAGAAAGAAGAAGCCGGAGAGAGAGAGAGAGGTACAAGTGCCGTGTGATGAGGGGGTTATAAAGGGGGAGAGAGTGTGTGTGTTGAATGAGAATAACGCTCCATTGTCTTTATTAATCACAAGAAAAGTCAGGTCTTTCTGCTGTTTTTTATTTTATATATTTACTTATTTTGGGTAAGAAAGAACCTTTTGTGAAGAGAAATAAGAGACACCCAGTCACCCAGAGTGACCTAGCCAAAAATACCCGCTCAGATGTTGATCCCAAGGCAGTTGGGCTGATGACAGGTTGTGGATCACTCGCCTATCCAGGGCTGTTTGGTTAGAGGTATTATTAATAATGAATCTGGCTTCTGACGTACCTTCATCTTTTGTCCCCTGAGCACTTCAAATTCTCTTATTAATGCAAGAATTCACAATTTCACACCACATCAAAAGACACCTTTAACTTTTTTTTTTTTTTTAGAATTTCGACATTTCAAATACTAGAGGAGCTGAGCAATTAGAATTCTATCTCGGGGTGAAAAAAAAAAACCGAACTTAAAAAAAAAATTATCCTGAGATTGTTAGTCTGTTTTGCTGCTTGGAATGGCAACTGGTTGTTTATGTTGTTAGGTAAATGTCGGGTAAACTTGAGCCCACCCTGTCTGTTACCCAACCTGATCTTCGGATGGGGATAGCGGTGGGTGTGGTGGGGTTTATTTCGGGTTAGCCTAAACTTGAATCAGACCAGACTAACAGATGCCCCCATATTCCTGACTTGACTAGAGGGTAAGGTTGAAACTTCAATGTTTCAATGCATGCATCCTACTATGCTTTGAGACCATCCACCATTTAAAATATACTGATGAAATCGGATCCCTACTTGTAGTTGACTGTCAAAGTAGAGTCTCATCCTAGTGTTCTTTTACGCGCTTCCAGCGAGTAGGAGTGTGGACCAGATCATATCAAAGTAAAATTCCATACTATGCTACCGGGTGGGCTGACATTCAATTTTAACGGTTTTGATCATCAGTGATAGGCTCCACGAGTTCTCACGCTTGCTGTGAGCAGGAGTGTGCACAAGATCATGTGAAATTAAAATTTCAAAGTATGCTACAGTGGGGATAACATTCAATTTTAAGTGGGTAGGGCCTACGGTGAGTTCCATTCACCCCACTCATGGAAAGGGTGTAAAAGACCACTTAAGGGATCTGGACTCATCAAAGCAGGGGATCTAGACTCATCAAAGTAAATAAAAGTTAATAGTTTATGACAATGATGAATGATCACAAACCTAGTATATTTTTAAACGGGTTCTGCCTAGAGGAACTTAACAATGGGAACAAATTTTCAAGTTTTATGGCAATGATGAATGGTCACAGGGCTACAGGGGTAGTATATTTTAAAATGGGATTCTGCCTAGAGGAACTTCATGATGGGAACTGATGGGCCAAGTGACCCGAATTGTGATGGTGAGTCAGGTCCCCGTGATCCGGTCCAAGCCCAAGTGACCCATTCCAGGATAATGGGTCAGGCCAAAGTAACTCGATCCGAAGCTTGCTTCACGAAGCCTCGCCACGTCAAGGATACAACTTCGCTTCGGAAGAAGTCCTCTCCTTACCCGCTTCTACCAATTCGTGCGGAGAAGATCTCACCTGCCTCCACCTGCCTCGTCCCTCGAGGGCTGCTCTAAGGCTCCAAAGAGACGTTACATTAAAGTCGTCCCCATCTGTTAGGGGAAGACTACAAATAGGAGAGCCTTCTCATCACTTAAGGGGTAATTAATATCTTCTCACTTTTTCCTAAGCTTGTAATCCTTTTATGCTCATCAAAGATCACCAGGCAATCCCTGCCTTTATGAAGTGAACGTAGGTCACGCAGACCGAACCACTATAAATTCCATTTATTTCTCTCATTTATTTACCTAATTTACTACTGCATTTATTGCTTGACCGGTGGTGTCCGAAATATACAATTTTGGCATCATCAGTTTGGAGCCGTCGGTGGGAAAGAAAATCAAATACTTTCAAAATCATGGTGATCAGCACGAGATCGGTGAGACGAGAGGACAATCTCATTCAAGCTGCAGGTCCAGGCCCTTCTGGATGCCCAAACTCCCCCAGGCAAGGAAACAATGGTCCTCCACCGGGTAACCCTGCCTCAAATACTCCTGCTCCTACTCCCACTCCTCAGCAGATGTTGGAGACCATGCAGCAGCTGGTAGCCCAAAACCAGCAGATCTTACAACTCGTGCTTACGGGGCAGGGATGAGTTCAGTTTGGAGGAGCACCCTAGGAAGGAGCACCGTTTGGTGGAGTACCGCAGGAAGTACCAATCCCGAGGCATGCTCCACGATGGGAAGCGCCTCACCCGGGCGCCCATCCCCATGGCGCCTAGGGTAGAGAAGCTCCTCACCCGGGCGCCCATCCCCATGGCGCCCAGGGTAGAGAAGCACCTCACCCGGGCTCCCATCCCCATGGCGCCTAAGGTAGAGGAGCACCTCACTTGGGCGCCCATCATTATGGTGCCCAGGGTCGAGGAGCACACCACCACGGCGCCCATGGCTGAGGAGCACATCTGAACGTCCATCCCCATGGTGCCCAGGGTGCCTCTTCAGGAGCCTCCCAAGTTGTCCCGCAAGGGATACTCTTGGTCGATCCTCAAGGCCGCGCCCATCATGAAGTTCCTCCACCCCCTGGCGGAGCCCAGCTTAGAGGACCCCCACCTCCAGGTGGAGCAAATCATGGAGGATTTCCACCTCCTCCCTTCAATTCTAACGGGGAGGACTCTCACTTCCAAGAAAGGGGAAGTGAGAATCACAGCATTGGAGATGAAAGTTACTTCCCTGATCCCTCCAGGGAGCCTCACAATCGCTGGGAGGAAAAAATCAAAGAAATGCAGAATCAACTGGGCGATGTCCTCAACGCCATGAAGGCGCAGGCACCCGAGACGGTGGATTATCTAGACGGGCGAACGGATACCCTGTTCAAGCCCGATGTGGTGAATTACCCACTTCCTCAGAAGTTTAAAATGCCCTCCATGGAGACCTTCGATGGAAGGAAGGATCCATTGGACCACCTAGAGACCTATAAAACCAAAATGCAGCTACACAGCATCCCCGACGAGATCATGTGCAGGGCATTTCCAACCATGCTGAAAGGTTCTGCCCGGCAGTGGTTCGCCAATCTCCAATCAGCATCCATCGCCACCTTTGGAGAATTGAGCAAATCTTTTGTCTCACACTTCATTGGTGGGCGCCACTACCAGAAGCTTGCCACACACCTGCTTAGTATAAAGCAGGACGAGAGTGAAAGCCTCAGGAGCTACCTCACTCGTTTTAATGAGGAGGTACTTCAAGTCGAAGAGCCCGACGACAAGGTCTCCATGAAGGCTTTTATCAAAGGCCTTCACTCGTCGAGTTTCCTCTTCTCAGTGATGAAGCGCCCGCCAAAGAGCTTTCCAGAATTACTGGCAAAAGCCCAAAATATATATGAATACTGAAGACACCACCAGGGCGAGGCGAGGAGAGTCCTCCAGATCAGGCAACAAGGGAAAGGAGCAGAACAGAGACGAGAAGAAAGAAACAAGCAACAAACGAAGCAAGACAGAAAGAGTACCTGTCAGAGACCGACTCTGTCCCGCTCCGCAAAGAGATAGGCAAGTGTTCACCCCTCTCACTGCCACGGTAGAGCACATCTTGTTCCAAATACAAGATGACCCCGCCATAAAATGGCCAGGGAAGATGAAATCTCCTCCAAACCGGAGGAACCCAAACAAGTACTGTCGCTTCCATCGCGACCATGGCCATGATATCGACGACTGTTATGAACTCAAGCGGCAGATTGAGGATCTCATTCAGCATGGCCACCTGCGCCAATATGTTGCGGGTAGGGGGCAAGCACTACTACCACCACCACCTCACATCTGGAGAACCAGCAGCCGATCGGAGAAATCCGAACCATCGCTGGAGGACTAGCAGAGTCGCTCTCGGCCATGAAGGCCCATGCCAGAAAGGCAAGGCATCCTGAGGAGGCACGCCCGTCCAAGGCGCCTAGGCATAGCGCTAGCGAAGTCATATCCTTCTCAGACAAGGATTTAGAAGGGATCCAACACCCCCATGATGACCCTCTGGTGCTCACCATGACTGTTGCCAATTTTTAGGTACATAGAATTTTGGTAGACAGTGGAAGTTTTGCAGATATTCTGTTTGTAGAAGCTTATGATAAGCTGAAGCTAGGGCGGGAGAGGTTGCAGCCCGTCAAATCTCCCCTTATTGGCTTTTCGAGGGAGAAGGTGTATCCCCTAGGGGCTATCACATTGCCAGTCACAGCTGGGACTGCACCCCGAAGTTCCATGACAATGGTCAATTTCCTGATAATAGACTGCCCCTCAGCTTATAACATCATTCTGGGGCGACCAACTCTTAATGCATTAAGAGCCGTCCTCTCTACCTTTCATCTCATCCTCCGCTTTCCAACTCCAAATGGAATCGGGGAGGTAAGAAGGGACCAAGTAGCAGCAAGAGAATGCTACATGTCCTCAATGAAGGCCAAGAAAACGCAGGAGGCATTGCAAGTTGAGATCTCGGACCCGAGAGATGAGGCCACTTCGGAGAGAGGAGAACCAGTTGAAGAACTTACCTCTGTAGTCTTAGATGAAGACCTCCCGGACAGGAGAGTGTACATTGGCTCTTCTCTTTCTGAGGAATCTGGCTCGTCAATTGACAAATTTCCTGAAAGATAACATGGGCATTTTCGCATGGTCACATGCGGATCTCGAAGGGGTTGATCCCAAAGTTGCAACTCACCACCTCAATGTCGACCCTCGCCACAAGCCTGTTCGACAAAAGCTCAGGGGCGCCTCCACTGAAAAGGCCCAAGCAATGGACAAGGAGGTCGAGAAGTTAATAGAGAATGGGGCTGTCACGGAAGTAGCATACCCTGAGTGGCTCTCAAACATTGTGATGGTGACGAAGGCAAACGGGAAATGGCGCCTATGCGTTGACTTCACCGAACTTAACAAGGCATGTCCAAAAGATTGCTATCTATTGCCAAGGATTGATCTCCTCATCGACGCCACGGTAGGACACGAACTGCTCTCCTTCTTGGATGCCTACTCTGGATACAACCAGATTAGCATGCACCCCCCAGATCAGGAGAAGACGTCATTCATCACCCCGAAAGGGACCAATTGCTACAGGGTCATGCCCTTCGGGCTGAAAAATGCAGGTGCGACCTACCAACGCCTAGTGAACAAAATGTTTCACTCTCAGATTGGGCGGACCATGGGTGAAGAGTCTCGCCGCAGCAGACCACATTGACCATCTCCAAGAGACTTTTGATACTCTCCGACTCTATCGCATGAAGTTAAATCCTGAGAAGTGTGCCTTCGGCATAGGGTCCGGAAAATTCTTGGGTTTTATGGTCGACCAAAGGGGAATTGAGGCGAACCCCGGTAAAATCAAAGCAATACTCGATATGAAATCGCCCTCTTCCACCAAGGAGCTGCAGCACCTCAA
Organism: Litsea cubeba; assembly: GCA_012931725.1. Classification (NCBI taxonomy): domain Eukaryota; kingdom Viridiplantae; phylum Streptophyta; class Magnoliopsida; order Laurales; family Lauraceae; genus Litsea; species Litsea cubeba. Next base: position 31,253,465 of record CM022953.1, read on the forward strand.
TGGAAGAATTGCAGCACTTAACAGATTTATTTTCAAGTTTGCAGACAAATGCCTGCCTTTCTTTAAAATCCTCCGGAAAGCTTTCCAATGGGGACCCGAAGCTGAAGAGGAGTTCCAGAAGCTTAAAGCCTACTTGACCGCTCCCCCTCTCCTCTCACATGCTACACCCGACGAAGTGTTGTACTTATATCTCTCCGCCTCCCCTTCTGCAGTGAGCTCTGTTCTCATCAGAAATCAGGATGGAGTGCAAAAGCCAATCTATTATGTGAGCAGAGCATACCGAGGGGCAGAGTCCAGATATTCAGACTTGGAAAAGCTGGCGCTCTCCCTCATCTCAACTGCAAGGCGCCTGCGGCACTACTTTCAGAGCCACACAGTTGTGGTAATTACTAATCAACCTTTAAAAAAAGTATTGGGAAAACCTGATGTAGCTGGGAGGCTGGCGAAGTGGGCAGTGGAGCTGGGTGAGTTTGATATTCAATATCAACCAAGGCCTGCAATCAAAGCACAAGCCCTAGCAGACTTTTGTAGCTGAATTTACGTACGCTGAAGGGCAGACGAATGATCCTGCTTTGCTCTGCTCAGAATGTGTTCCCCAAGAACCATCCCTGGGCACCCAGACTCCCCCACCCCTGGGCGCCCAAGCTTCTCTCCCCCCTGCTGGGCGCCCACACACCTCAACCCCTGGGTGCCCAGACTTCTCTCTCCCCCCTGTTGGGTGCCCACACACCTCAACCCCTAGGCGCCTAGACCTCTCCTTTTCCCCTGCTGGGCGCCCAGGCTTCTCCATCTTTGGTCGCCGAGCCTTTCCAAGGCGACCACCTACCTGCTGAGATCTCCAATTTACCGTCACAGCCACTCTGGAAACTATATGTTGATGGCTCGGCAACCAGCGAAGGAAGCGGAGCTGGATTTATCCTGATCAGCCCTAATGGTACACCTATTAAGTATGCTGTGAAGCTTCATTTCGTTGCCTCTAACAATGAAGCCGAATATGAAGTCCTCCTCTCTGGTCTGAGGTTGGCAATTGAGATGGACGCCGAATCCCTTCTTGCTTACAGTGATTCCCAACTCGTGGCCAATCAAGTAAATGGCGAATTCAAAGCAAAGGAGGAGAGAATGCAAGCGTACCTTGGCATGGTGAAATGATTGATACAGCGTTTCCAGTGCTTCCAGATCTGTCACATTCCTAAAGGAGAAAATGCTGCTGCAGATGCTCTCGCCAGGCTCGCCTCATCATTGGAGGCCTCATCTGCTGAACCAACATTTATTGGGCATCAGTCGGAGCTAAATAAGTTAGATGTGGATATTGTGAACATCAACTGTGCAACGGGCGAGCCAAATTGGATGACCCCGATAAGGGCCTTCCTCTAAGAAGGCACGGAGCTAGATGACCACCTTGAGGTGAAGAAACTCAGGATGAGGGCTTCCAAATATACCCTCCTACAAAATACGCTTTACAAGAAGGGCTACTGCTTGCCATTGCTACGCTGCCTCTCGCTTGAAGATGCTGACTACGCCCTTCGTGAAATCCACGAAGGAATATGGGAGAATCACTCTGGAGGACGCTCCTTTGCCCAAAAAGCACTAAGGCAAGGATTCTTTTGGCCTACCATGGTGAAGGACGCCAAAGAATTTGCCCACAAATGCGATAAGTGTCAACGCTTCGCCACTGTGCCAAGGCAGCCACCAGAGGAGCTAACTTTAATTATGAGCCCGTGGCCTTTCTCCAAATGGGGTATTGATATTCTAGGCCCCCTTCCTTTGAGTAGAGGCCAGTGCAAGTTTGTAGTCATCGCCATTGACTACTTCACAAAATGGGCGGAGGCAGAACCCTTAGCAAAAATAACATACTCAAATGTAAAAAATTTTGTCTGGAAAAATCTAGTCTATCGCTTTGGGATACCTAACGCCATTGTCAGTGATAATGGCAAGCAGTTTGATAGCAGACTCTTCAATACTTTATGCTCTGACCTCCAAATCAAGCAGCCTCATTCCAGTCCGGCACACCCACAAGCAAATGGGCAGGCAGAAGTCATGGTCAGAACGGTCATTCGCAACCTAAAGACAAGGCTCGAAAGAGCGAAGGGTCTTTGGGTCGACGAGCTCCCAGGGGTGTTATGGGCATATCGAACTACGCCGAGGACTCCTACTGGGGAAACCCCTTTTTCTCTCGCTTTTGGGACCGAGGCAGTTATCCCCGTTGAGATAGGCGTACATTCCTTAAGGGTCCATCTCCATGACCCTGTCACCAACGAGGAAGGACTCCGCATCAACCTCGATTTGATAGAGGAGGCAAGGGAGATGGTTATGGTCCGCAATGCAGAATACAAGCGGCGCATGGAAAAGTACTACAACTCAAGGGTGAAGCCTCATTCTTTTCAGCCAGGAGACCTAGTCCTCAAAAAGGTGATCCTAGCCACAAAAGACTCTCGTGAAGGAAAGCTAGGACCAAACTGGGAAGGACCGTACCTCATAACAGAAGTAGTAAGGCCAGGCACCTACAGAATCCAAAATTCTGACGGAAAGGTCTTACTCCATCCGTGGGACGCGGAACATTTGAAGAGGTACTATCAGTGACATTCTATGTAAGCCAATGCAGTGAGGCTGTGGGGCTTGAGTTGACTTTTTCATTTAATTGACATTGTTCAAAGCAATAGACAATAGATGAATAAAACATATTGTAAGAGAAATTCTTGCATTTTTATTCAGTTTCCAAAAAGTTAGGCCATAAATTGCCTTTATAAAAAAAAATATACAGCAAAGCTCCCTAATCACTCTCGTCATTGTCCCCCTCATCCTCGCCATCATCCTCATCATCACCAGAGCTCCCGCTGCTAACATCCGGCGCCTCATCAGCCACGAAGCCTGAGAAATCAATATCAGGGAAGGCAGTAGTAATCTTCCCTCGAAGTTCTTCATAGCCAGCAATAAAGGCATCGGCGAGGCCATTCTGCAAGTCATTCTCAGCCAGGACAGCCCTCTCCTCAGCTTGGGAAGCTCTATCCTATGCTGCCCTCATCTCTGCCTCCACGGCAGCCTCTTTAAGCGAAGCCCTCTCGCGGGCCTTCACAAGCTCAGCCTCACTGAGCGAAGCCCTCTTGCGGGCCTTCACAAGCTCATCCTCACTGAGCGAAGCCCTCTCGTGGGCCTTCTGGAGCTCAGCCTCACTGAGCAAGTACCTCTCGCGGGACGCCATAAGCTCAGCCTCAGCCTTGGCCGCCCTTATGTGGGCTGTTGAGAGCTCAGTCTCAAACCTGGTCGCTCTCTCGTGAGCTGCCACAAGATCAGCCTCGGAAATCTTCATAGCAGCTTCAAGAGCGGCAATCTTTCCTTGACTAACGGAGAGCTCCTTATGAATACTCGCATTCTCCTGTCTCAGCCGACTATGCAACTGGGCCTTCGACAATAAGCAGACGGATGCTGTGGAAGCCTGGAACAATAAGAGACAAAGGAAATGAGAGTACATACACAAAATGGAAGTCTGGAGAAAAGGAGAACACGAGCCTTTTACCTGAGCCAGACCTTCTAAAAACGTATCTATCATCCCCTCAGTGCCCAAGGCATTGATCCGAGTAAGTTCAGCAGGAATCACAAATCTCCTAAGCCTCTCCCGGATCGTTAGCGGATTACCAACCGTGGGTTCAGCCCGAGTCGGTGCCCCAGTTGAAGTTCCCGAGCATGGGGGACATGATCGAGGGGCAGAAGGTATAGCTGTAGCAGTCGTGACCGAAGGAGACGCTGGTGGAAGAGATACAACGGGAGAGGCCACTTGATTTGGCCGCGCCCACGGCTCCACTACACGGGTGGTTACAAAAGAGCTCGCCCCAAGAGTCCCTGGAGGAGAATACCCTTTCGAGGCGTTATCTATCCTCTCTATCTTGGAAGGCGGGGTACTCTCACCAGAAAGGCGAGCCCCAATCACATCCCTGCGTATCACCACTGTAGAAGCAAAAATACTACTTAGAGACGGAATATCAGGTTAATAAGAAAAAGTATGCCTAAGCAAAATTGATGTACCTTTTCTCTTAGAGGAAGATCTCGGAGTAGGTCCACCAGTCACACTCTCTTTGGGAAGGAGGGTTCCTAAATCTTTATCAGGATGAACCCTCATTGCCTGTAATTTCCGCTCTTGATCAGCGGAGAGCACTGGAGCATCTGCACAAGAATAGTGAGCACATACAGGTTTATATATATAAATAAAGAGGATAGTCATCAATGGGCGTACCTAATTTCTTAGCAGCAGCCCATCGGGTAGGCACCAAAGCACGGTCTGCCTCAGAAGCCCATTCACCACCAGCAAAGAAGAAACGAGATTTCCAATTGTGGCAGTTGGAGCGTAATCCCGTAAATAGCTTGCCTCCTCTAGGGGCAAGATAGTACCATCCCCTATTGGGAACCAGAGATTCAGTCAAGCTATAGGCGGCATGGAACTCCATAGGAGAAGCTTCCTCGAGGTGTACCCTCCTCCACAGTTCAAGGAAGCCAAGCAGGACTCTCCAGCCATTGGGGGCTAACCGCCACGGGGTCAATGAAAAATAATGGAGAATGCGGCAAAGGGAGGAGGACATAGGAAATCTCAGTCCTGCTTCAAGCATCTCCTCATAGATGACGATATCACCAGATGAGCCATCACAAGTAGGCTCGTTCGTTTCAGCCCGCCGACACATTACAGTGGGAGGAATACGATAAGAGACTGTGATGTTAAAAATATCATCATCAGTGTTGAGTGCACTGAAAAGTGTACTCACCTTGGATCCCTCGTCGTCCACCATAACTTTTGCCTGATACTTTTTGCGAGTCGCGCCAACACTAGCTGCAGCCGCACTCGCGCGTGTAGTGACACCCAAGGAGCCCGCTGCGCCCTGGGCGACGCATGATGCTGCTGAGTCCTCGCTCGATTTGGCATATCGCTGTTAGGATTTTGTTTATTGCAATTTGATGGATGCATTATCATTTTTATCATCATTTGAATTTTCACACATGCATTGATTTTGAATCTTGAAATCTTGATTTTCACATGCATAGTTTTTAAGACTTTCAAAACTTATAGTTCATGCATGTTTTGATTTTAATCTTGGATGCATTCAATTTGAAAAAGAGTTTTATAAATCAAGCAAGCCTATGGTTTTAAAACTTTCTAATCATTTTTGGCTTTTTATATTTCATGTTTTTAAACCTCTTAGAATGATTTAAAATCATGTTTCCATGCTTGATTTAATGGCTCAAAAGAATCCCCTCAAAAATCACTTTGATATATGAGAGAAAATGGGAATTCTGGTCCCGGGTCGACCTGCAGTGCACCAGGTCGACCTGCCCATGGACCAGGTCGACCTGGCACACTGCAGGTCGACCGGGCAGAGAGCCGTTGGCTCTCCAACGGTCATATTTGTGACCGTTTGCATGAGGTCGACCGGGGCCTATATGGGGTCGACCGAAGACACTCTGATACTCACTTTTTGAGTATAAATATGAGTTCATTCCCATTGAAAGGTTGTTGATCAAAGTGGAACTCTTAAGCCTTCTTGAGGTGTTTGAAGAGAAGAAAAAGGGGATGAACTAAGAGAGACCAAGAGGGTCATTAGCAAAAGCTAAAGCTTAGATTAATGAAGTTAAATCACCAAGTAAGCCTTTGCTTTTCTTAATCATTGTTTTATGCTTTGTTAAATTATTGGTAAATGATTTTAGCATATAAACTATGATGTGTTGAATCCTCTACTTCCTTAATCTTTGATTTAAGTCATAGGATTTTTAGTTATTGGATTCTTCACCCTTGATTTCAAACCAAGTTTTGTTTTAAACTTTGTCAATCATGCTTAGCCAAAATATTTGATTTCTTTATAGCATGATACATTAACTTGTTTGAAACTCTCTTTGTTGTTTTCAATCTATTTGAACTTTAGTTAAACTAGTTTGTTTTGAAAACAACATTGATTATGCATCACATGTTTTAGACATTATTAATTTCATACAACTTGTAGTCTTTTGATTTTCATAACATTAACAAGTTAATTGTTTTTCATGTGATTTGCATATATCTTCAGTCAAATCTTTTTATGTGCCTTAAACTTTAAAATGCTTTGAGCATATACTTTGATTGAACTTATTTTTAACTTGATTGAAGTTTTCATACACACACTTCATAAGCATTCATCTTTGTAATTCTTAGTGTGTTTGTGTGAGTTGTTTTACAATTTCATATCCGCCTATTTAGAGGCAATTTATTTGAGCTTAAATTGTAATCTCTTAGAGTGTTTTGTAAAGACACTTTGTTTGAGAGAAATCATTTGCTTGTAAGGTTATTGCTTAGCCATATAAAAGCATTGTGTACAGGTTGTTGTTTAGCCTAGAAAAACAACATTATAAGGTTATTGCTTATCCTTGGAAAGCATATTGTAGAGGTTATTGCTTAGCCTTTTGAAAAGCATAATAGTGGAAATCCGGTGGGGTGTTGAGTCACAAGCCGGTAGTGGATGTAGGCATTGAGGCCGAACCACTATAAATCTTGTGTTGTGGTGATTGCATTGTGGTGATTGTGTTTGTTTAAGCTTCCGCATTTTGTTTGATTAATCATCACATGTGACTAGTTAATTTAATTAAGTTAAAATTGGTCATAGTTGGTCACTAATTGTAGCTCACCCTATTCAGTATTCACCCCCCCTCTAGGGTTAAGATCCCTTGGACTTTCAATCGCCCCCCGCCCGCAACCGAGCGAGCGCCCGATCTACCGCCCGCGACAGCCTCGCCCACTGCCGGGCAGGCGCCAACTCCCAGATCGCCGCTCGCAGCCTGGCGGGCGCCCGCGACAGCGCCGTCGCCCGTAGCCTGGCGGGCGGCCACTCCAGCATCGCCGCCTGCAGATCTGCCCTCGCCCAGTAGCGCAGGGGTGCCCGCAGCCTGGCGGGAGCTCTCGACAATGCCGCCCAGCGCAGCGCTGCCCAGCAGCGTAGGCTGCGGGCGCCCACCGCGGCAGAACCGCTGCTCAGCGCAGCGCCACCCATCGCAGCAGAACCGCCGCCTAGCAGCGCAGGGGCGCCCGCCACCGAAGTAGAACCGCCGCCCACCGCAAAAGAGTCGCCGCCCGCAATAGAGTCGCCGCCCTCACGCAGCGCAGAGTCACACCCCGCAGGGGCGCCGAGTGCAGAGCTGCCGCCCGCAGGGGCGCCCGCAACCTGGCGGGCGCCCAGTACAGATCCATAGCTGACTGCCGCCTGGCGGGTGTCCAGGCCGGAGCCACTTGTGCCATCGCCTTCGCTGCCGCCGCCTGTCGCCATCTTCTTCTCTCCCAATGGCTTTTCTTCTGTAGAGTACTCCATTGCAGAGGCAACTTTCTTTCTCTTTGGGACAAGTATATGGTCTAAGGCATCGAGATAGCTTAAAAGTCTTTGAGAAGCAAGAGTCCCCAAATGCAAGGATTCTTTCAAAACTAAATCTGAGAAGCAAGATAAATCCCTAACTCTCCAAACTTTAAATCTGAGCAGAAAAAGGAGGAATGACTGCTAGAAATTCTTGGAAGAAACGGATGTACAGAAAGCCCCCTTTTTAAAACTTCTTTGAGCGCGGAGCTTTGAGGGGCAAATGATGGGCCAGGCCCAAGTGACCCGAATTGTGATGGTGAGTCAAGTCCCGGTGATCTGGTCCAAGCCCAAGTGACCCATTCCAGGATGATGGGTCAGGCCAAAGTAACTTGATCCGTGATCTGTTTAGTCCGTTGAGATCCGAAGCTTGCTTCACGAAGCCTCGCCACGTCAAGGATACAACGTCGCTTCGGAAGAAGTCCTCTCCTTACCCGCTTTTACCAATTCGTGCGGAGAAGATCTCCCCTGCCTCCACCTGCATCGTCCCTCGAGGGCAGCTCTAAGGCTCCAAAGAGACGTTGCATTAAAGTCGTCCCCATCTGTTAGGGGAAGACTACAAATAGGAGAGCCCTCTCATCACTTGAGGGGCAATTAATATCTTCTCACTTTTTCCTAAGCTTGTAATCCTTTATGCTCATCAAAGATCACCAGGCAATCCCTGCCTTTATGAAGTGGACGTAGGTCACGCAGACCGAACCACTATAAATTCCCTTTCTCTCTCTCTCTCTCATTTATTTACCTTTACTACTGCTTTTATTACTTGATCGGTGGTGTCCGAAACATACAATTTTGGCATCATCAGGAACTACCTACAGAAAATTTTAACAGGTAAGAATGAAGGCGCTAGCCTTCATTGATCCATCTCCAAGTTTTTACACAAATAGAAGTCGATTTCATTATAAGACTGAGCATATGACACTAGAAATCATATTTTTTATCTTCAGGGTGGGTCTGACTCTTATTAGAGTAAAATATGGAAAAAATCCACTTTAGGAGAATGTTTATTTTGAGTGGTTAAAATATTCAAAAAGTAGGCCCCTACCTCGAGTTCTACACCACTCATGAAAGCATAAGTGAGGCACTCTAAGGATCCCGACCCATATGTTTGCATTATCATATAATTTACATCTTCACATTTATGAATCTTCTTTTTCTTATTTTCTTTCTTTCATTAAGAGAGGGTTCCCAACCCTTTGGAATGGAATAATCCCTCCCGACCCAGAGAGAAGTCGGATAAAACCCCTGTGGCCCCCAGGTGGTAGTACAAGTAGACTCAACCTTCGGTTTATGAAGAGGGAAAAACTGGGGATCGATACCAGGACCTCTATAGCTCTGAAAGAGAGATGAATCGTGGTCCTGACCACTCGGCCAACCCCTTTGGGGTTCACATTTATGAATCTAGATCCTACACTTTTATGGCAATATCAACCCAAATCGGAACTACACGACTTAGGTAGAGTCTGGTTAGCCGGTTGGCATAGGAACTACAATTGCTTATGATTGAGGCTATGCCAATCATAGCAAGGGGAAGTAATAAACTGGATAAAATTTAATGTGCCCAGTATATTAACACCATCAAATCATTTTGACTCATTGTTCCATAACTGTCAAGTTTAACGGCTTAAAAGATATCACTTCTGAAGCTTTTATGGTTAGATCACATTGGTCGGGTAGTGTGTGCAGGATAAGATGATCTTAAGTGGGCCAACGGCTCAAAAGTAAGCGAAAGCACATATTTATAGATACTCGCTTGAATACTTGTGTGTGCGCGAGCTTGTTTGTATTTGTGGTTTTTTGTTCAATTTTACTCGACTGAATGATTGTTAAAGTAAAAAAGTATATAAGGTAATAATGTAAATGACACCTTATCTTTTTTAGGAATTTATTTTATTTTATATATTTTTCCTGCTACCCTAGCCAAGAAGACTTGAACCCAAGAGAGCCAATGGACGTGGGATGAGCAGCAATATACCCGAGGATCAATCCTTGAGGAGTCGGGTAAGAGGTGGGGTTCTCAACTGAGCAACCCCTCATTCTTTACTTTCCCAAGATTTGAATTATTAGAGTGATGGCATGATATTCATTTCCCATATTCCCTTGAATCAACTCCCATAAAAAGGTTGTTTTTTATTATCATTTTTGAATATTCAATATGTTAGTTTTATGGACTCAATCCAGTAGATGATATAATAAATTGATTAATTTCTTTATTCATTCATATATTCATGCTTACTTTTCATGAGATGAATGATGATTTATTATATATATGCACATAACCAATGCGAATGACATGATGGTTCATGAGATGAACCGGAGTCCACAAGTATATTAGATGTAACACATGTGTATGGATGAGATCCACATACGGGAGACATGTGTGACAAATCTTATACATAAATATCTTCACAACCAGTGATGAGACTGGACATCTCATACTGACAAGGTTGCTGCACTTTGATCACTATTAGATAGTGTGATTTGTCTCGATCATTAGAATGTAAGATTCTGGATTATAGTGCTGGTACATTTGATGTATTGAAGGACCATAAGAAGCACCTTATAAACACTGTCTTTACTTTAAGGTCTGCTCTCATAATTTCCTAGCAATAGGCTCTCAATCCTGAGACATTAATGAACTCAAGTTTCTATCTATTCATTTGCTTTGAGTCACCAATGAGTGAGGCCAACTGTAGGTCAACACCTCGGTGATTTGGGTATGTGGTAGTAGAGCTGTGGGAACATTCAATGGTCAAGATGGAATCTATCTCTAATACCCCCTTGTGCCAATTAATGGGTTTATCATTGGTAAGTGCGCACCCATTCCGATTAAGAGTTAATTGGAAAGGTACCTATGATCATTATAATTAATTGGGGCTCAAGGATAATAAGATATGGATCTAGTTTGGAAGACAGGTCCAATTGATCCATGGATATTGATAGAGGGGTCTACTTGTGGTAATGTGGAAGTTTAGGGTCTTCTATGTAATATTCCTAAAACTGGAGTTCAATTGCATTTATATAGTGGAGTTATTTGCAATGAACTGTGGGCCCGGATTACACATGAGATGTGGGGTCGCGTGTCCCAGTTGGAGTCAGCTTTCTAAGGAATCCCTAGTGGTCCCCACGCTAGCCCAATTATTAGAAAGTATTTAATTCTAGTTGAACTCTAAAAGGAAAGTTACTATTTCTATTTAAAGTAAGACTTCTAATAGTGGTAATAGTAGACTTATTGATTTTAGTAGAAGTGAGACTTATATTTTAATTAGAAAGGAATTGAAAAGTTACTAATCATATTTGAAGTGAGACTTCTAATTATGATATGGTAAGTTACTAATTAATTAATGGAAGTAAGACTTCTATTTTAATTAAGAAGAGATAGTTACTAATTTTTGGAAATAAGACTTATAATGAAAATTAGTAAGTGGGGCTTGCAAAAGCTATAAATAGAGGAGAGGAGGGCTGGACGTCCAAGTATGCTCCATACATAGGGATTCACGCCGAGCCCTCTCCAGTGCAAGTGTTGCATGAGCTCTTTCTCCTCTCCCTCTTCTAGTTCTCTTTCTAGTTCCTTCCTAGAGTTCTTAGTAGTTTTCTCTTGGAGATCCCACCATCTTCTTGAGAAAAAGGAGAATCTGATACGGGTCATAGCGTGGAAGATCAAGAGGTCTTGGAGATTCCTATTTGATTAGTAAAAGCGTTTCATCATCAAAGAAAGACGTAACTTCTCCATTAGAGCACAACCGAGCTCCAAAGGTATAATCCACTTCCTTGCATGTTGTAGATTATTATGGATGCTTATTAGTTACTGTTTCTATCTTCTAGATAGATTATTTTACTGATCATTATGGCTGAGATTGAGGACATGGATCTTGGATTGAGTTTTATAGCCTTCTGGATAGTTGATCCCTGCGTCAAGTGGGTCAAAAGTTTTTGAAACCTATCCTAGAGGCCCACCCTATTTCCAACACAATATTGGTTTTTAGTTTAACCACTTGGGACGTGAATTCATATGTATTCAAGCCTTATGTATATTTAAGGCAAATAAAGAGGCCCTTAGTCATTATAAGGTTATAGCCTAGTTGGTAAGGGACATGGGCGTATAAGTGATTATGAGCCACTAATGTAGCAAAAAATAAAAAAAGAAAAGGAAAAGGAAAATTAAATTCCTTAGTGAAAAATGCATACCTAGACATCACCATAGTGAATAGGGATCGGACCTAAGATCTGCCTTATAATCTTCACTTCTCACCTCTTCAATACTTTTTCATTTGAATCCTTTTTCTTTTCTAAAGAACCTCGAGGAGTCAGTTGCATGCAAACGAGGGCTTCCGAATACCTCACAACATAAATTTGATTTAACTCAACTTAACACCCACCTAAAATTAAAAAAAAAAAAAATCCACATCCGCAAATATGGAAAAAGGAGAAAAAGAAAAGAAACTCTGAGAAATGGGTGACTTGAATCGGTAAAAAGTTCCTCTAATAAAACTTTGTCTCAGCATCATTCGACGCCCCCAATTCTTTGCGCACATTGCTGTCTGCCCCCAATTTGTTGCACACATTGTTGCTTATGTGAAAGTGTGAAACATCCATAGATGAGCTCTCAAGCATTGAAAAATATTGATTTCGCTGCCCTATTTGTATTTGGGCGACAATATCGTCGCTTGACCAAACAAGCCAAATTTTTTTTTGGCAAGAAGACCTTTTCTATTTGCATCAAACTATGTGGTCCCTTTCTGTACATGGGCCATCTAAGAGGTTTTTTTTCCATAAAATATACTCGATTGTCTGAGTGGCAACTCGCATTCTGGGCATTTTTTTAATTATGACCCACGGTATTCCTCCCGAGCCCAACCTTTGGACCTTTGTCCTCTGGTGTGGGAGTAACCACTTAAGGGTATATACATGACCACACATACAGTGTCCAAATAATGCAAGGCATTAACCAAATTAAAAAAAGGGAGAACAAGGCCACATTCATTAAGAAAAACCCAACTGGAATCATGATCAGCAATTTAACTTACATTACAATCTTAAATTATTGCTAGTACATAACATTGACATGCAATAAATGTATATTGTGAAAGATGAATTTGGTCATACCCTGTTTGTCGTGTTTGTTAACATTGGATGCTAGCGTGCAAGGAACTGTCCCTTTAACAACAACGCTCTGCTTTTTGGCCTGTCTTGGTTGCCGTTCTAACTAAGTCATCTGTTGATGCTCCCATCCTTTGTAGACCTTTCGTTTCCACTGCAATTCCATGAAACTGTTTGTTTATTGAAATGGGAACAGCAAAAGTCATCCTCCGCATTCAAGAAAACTCATTTCAACTCCGCACTTGCATGTGGGCCCTTCATCTTGACTTCCCATTCAACGGCACAGATGTCCCAAATCAAAATTAATGTCCAATTACTAGTCGTGTCGCCGTGTCGTCCTTGCGAAACTCGCAAGGGTCATTTGTAGATCTACTTTTTAAAAATCTAAGCCATCCAAAATATCAATTGCAGTTCAGTATGACTTTTTCTTTTTTTGTAAAAACAGTCCAGTATGACTTTTATTCCGCGGTGGGGTTGGTCACTCAAAAAACAGACTAATTAATTTTTAAAAATATTTTATTCATGCATTTTACACTTAATAATTCGGTGGGTCTATCTCGTATTGGAGTGAAACTCAGCTAGGACACATACAAGAGAGGTGTTTATTTAAGCAGGTCTCTAATATGTGGGCGGAACTTAGCAGCCTCACAAATTTCGTGTGCCCTTTAGCAGGGCCGGCTCTGAGGTTTGGGTGGCCCTAGGCGAGCTCCTAAAACTGGGCCCTGTCTTAGAAAAAAAAAAAACCACGCGTAATTTTTTTTTCTGTAGAAGGAACATTTCCATCATTTAAAACTTTCACAATGGAAACCCACTTTACAGTTTCCATGAAACCATCATACAAGAAGTTAGGATTTTACAGCATAATAAATTTCATCATTCAATCAAAGATAAACAATATGCATAACTATAAACTATTCATTCCATTTTTATTAATCCACGCTAAATGAAACCCATTCGGCCAATGGCCATTCCATTCATGTAATCTAACTTGAGACTATAATTAAACTCAAGAGAAATTTTATTAGTTAATCAAAATTACTAAATGCATAGATCAATTATGAAAACAGTTAACCTGTCAAAATGAAAACACAGATTTGTGCAGGTATTTCAAAGAAAGAGAGAGAGAGATCGAACGAATGCATGTTACAACTTGCAAGGAAAAAAAAAAAGGAAAAAATGAAAGAGGAAGGTACATGACCTGGGTCCTTCAATCCTTCTTCTTCTTCTGCTATGCGCCTATGCATGCTACAAGCTACAGCGGCTGGCGCCTAGCCGCTCCTCCTCCTCCTTCTTCTTCTTTTTCCTATTCTTCTCTCCTCTTCTTCGTTAGGGACAGGGTTTTGGCTTTTTGGAAAATGGTCTAAGGGCTGGAAACTGGAAAGGGTTTTGGAAAAGGGGCTGGCCGACTGGGTTTATGGGAAAATGGGAATAGAAAGTCAAAGTCTTAAGGAGCGTTGGATTGGAGGCCAGAGACGGTTTTGATCAAACTCTGCTGGGGCCATTTGAGTCATATTAAAGATATTCTCAAAGCCTGGGGGCCCAGGCCCTAATGTAGTACCCCTCAGAGCGGGCCCTGACAGGTGGGGGGCCCTAGGCACTTGCCTAGGGTGACTAGGCATCAGAGCCGGCCGTGCCCTTTAGAGGGGTCCGGACTCCATCACTTATTTCCAATAACAGAGACAGCTGCACAAGGAAAGGGAACCACTAGTTAATCAATTTAGAAGAGCGTCGGCGTCCAGATAATCTTCTTATTATTATTGATGTTATAACAAGATCAGGAAGCAGAGTTAAGAATTTTTAATTTTTTTTGGTTCATGGCTGAGGGGCTAGGACTCACACATGCCGATGATAGAAATGCAAGACGAGACAACTCTCAAATATGAGGTGATGGGGACTCACACATGCAAGGAGACACAACTCATACATATGAGGCAATAACAACTTACATATGTAAGGAAAGAAAGAGATGTAATAAAACAACTAGCAACAAAGGCCTGAGAAATCAATATATCTAGTAAAATTTGAAGACATATTATTCAAAAGAAAATAACTCTAAAACATGAAAATATATTATATATCATTCCGAAAATTTTATATATCAAAGCTTATTCGTGTCTTGTAGTTAGAACACAAATAGGACTCAAAATGGGAAACAAAGTCTCAAAAGGAAACTACTTCGCATTAGTTTAGGAGACTTTCTCGAAATTCCTGCGCCATCCAATCGATCGGACAGTCCATCCAATCGATTGGACCACCCAAACTAACTGGGGCTCGCCGAGGCTCCGATCGATCGGACCTAGGTGATTAGTCCAGTCTTCTCTTTTATTCGATTCAACTCTTCCAGTGACACAACCACAGTCCATTATAAATAAAATAGAAAATACAACTTAATGGCCCCAGAGTTTTGTCCAACCCATGAATTAGCCAACATAAAAAATACTTATACTTTACATCTCTTTTGACACATGATATACATTATTACCATGCATTGCTATCTTTTGCTCAACATGTCGTTGACTCCTGTCCCTTGGTGTCCAGACACCACATGTGAGTATTACGAGGAGCCAGTAGGTGTAGAGATTACAGAGGACCTCCAACTGGCAGAGAAGGAGCGAGAGTGGCGTGCCGATGACATAGAGTAGCGTCATCCTTCTCGGCACGAGAGAGACATTCATGGGGTTTCTATTAGATTGTCAATTACTCATTTATTATTATTCATCATTAGACCTTTCTGTTATTGACTCTTTGAATTCTTCAAATGGTCTAGGATTTTGGGACAACCATTATTAAGATTTAATTGTCCTTGATTTGCTTTCATTATTCATTGATTAAACTCTAACTATTAATGAGAATAAATATTATCTTTGCTTTGGTGTCAATTATGATTTGATTTATAACAAGTTCCGCAAGTTGTATTATTACATGAGGCTTTAAATACATTATCCTTACAGTGGACTTACGATCTTTGGGCTAAAAAGGTGAAAATTTTTAATTAGCCATAAATTTCACTCGGATCCAGCTTATTCTCTAATCGGGTTCGAGGGACGTGACATTAGAACACACAGGATCATGCATCCTTACATAAAGAATCAACACTGCATAAAAGTTCAAATGAGATGAAAGTAAATAGACATACTTACATGGGCCACAAGGATTATGACGCCTATTTGTCCTCGGGATGAATAGCATGTTTTAGATTTTTTGAACCCATAATCTACATCCAACTTTCGTCTCCATGGATTTATACCCCCAACTCAACTGACTGCATCTAGCTCTTGTCTCCTCCTTGAAGCATGGCAACCATCGGGCTTAAGACAGGTTCCCAAAGCCTTACCATTTATTAGTGTTAACACAAAAAATAATCCCTATTAAATCTTCCTATCCCTTTATTTATAACTATATAATTGTTAGGTACGTGATGTAATCGTAAATGTAGGTTGGATAAGCACAAAATGGCCTTTTCTCTTCTATAATTGTATATGAAAGAGCAAGCTAGACCTATGTAAGTCCTGGAGTGGATGAAGGGGACTAATTATGAATTTTAAACTCAATCAACCACTTTAGCCCAATTAATCACAACCACAAGTTCACTTAAGTTGCACTACAATATAAAACAATGTAACTGTAGGTGCAAAAAATAATGACCCACAATGATGGGGGGTGCCTTAGAGGACTTACCCGGATGAGATTAGGGACACCGATGCCTGCGCCTGGAGCCTGAGAAAAGGAAGGAGAAACGAAGGTCAGAGGACCTTGGCCTGGGCGGCGCAAGGCTCTCCGATGCCTAAGTTAGTGTATGAACTAAGCAGAGGGAAGGAGATTTTGGGGGAAGAAGATGGCATACCAGAGTGGTAATGGCGTTGGCCCCTTCCTCTGGAGCTGTAGCTGTGTTTATGTAGAGGAAGAGGAGGCAAAGGGGTAGTTGGCTGTCTTGTCATAGCCCATTTTGTCAGGTACTAGGGAGGCGCGGTCCCATCGTAGCCTGTCTGGTCCCGTCGTAGCCTGTCTTGTCCCGTTAGGCCATATCCTGGCGCCTTGGGAGCTGTGGACGGTGATCTGTCAGGAGATACGGGCTATCCCCTTGTCTTGTCGCACGGGCCATAGCGTGCTTGAGCGTCCATGTGAGGACAGCTGTCAGTGCTCAGTACTTTCATCGAGATGAGGCGCTTGGCCGAGATGGAGTGTCATGGCGGGTGAGGACCTGGCGGAGATGTAGGGTCGTGGCACTGTTGCCGAAGTGGAAGGGGCTGGCACTGTCGCCGAGCTGGGCAGCCGAAGTGGGATGCTTTGCCGAAGTGGATCCTACCGAGGTGGAGTGTCTGGTCTTGCTAAGGCGTGCATTGCCGAGGTGGGGGAGTTGCCGGGATGGACTTGGACTTGCTGATGCGGGGGCCTGGGATGGAGCACCTTGCCCAGGATTCTCTTGGGAATTTCCCCACACAAAGCCCCCCAGCTTCTGAGCTCATTAGACTCCTCATTGAGGTCGGAAGCTAAGTACCATGGAGGACAACACTTGTGCCTTGGAGCAGTTTGTCGCTTTGAGATTGATGGTCCAGCCAACTGATTCATCACCAACTAAGAGATCGAGGCACGACCAGCTGGCCCGTCGCCGGAGGCGCAGCCCCGCTGAAAGTGTTCTGGCGATGCTGCCGAGGTGACCAGTGTAACTGCCAACTTAGAATCCGGCACTGATGCCGAGCTGAGGAATGTCATGAGGCCGAGGAGGTGATATGGAACAGTCTCTACTGCAATCTTGTCGAGCTGCCCTTAGCCGAAGTGGCCAGCTTTTGGCCGAGACGAACTGCCTTGCCTTGCGACAGTGGATCGGAGATGAGCATGAGTTCGGCAACGGTCTTTGAGGGGTGTAAAAACCCTGATTTCAGGAATCCGGCCGAGTGTCCGAACTCGAGGCCTCCTCCAGGGTCCAGGACCCGGAGCTTTAGGAAACGACCGAGTCTGGACTCGAGGCCTTTTCCAGGGCGGTAGACCCGGAGCTTTAGGAAACGACCGAGTTTGGACTCGAGGCTTTTTCCAGGGCGGTAGACCCGGAGCTTTAGGAAACGACCGAGTTTGGACTCGAGGCCTTTTCCAGGGCGGTAGACCCGAGCTTTAGGAAACGACCGAGTTTGGACTCGAGGCCTTTTCCAGGGCGGTAGACCCGGAGCTTTAGGAAACGACCGAGTTTGGACTCGAGGCCTTTTCCAGGGCGGTAGATCCGGAGCTTTAGGAAACGACCGAGTTTGGACTCGAGGCCTTTTCCAGGGCGGTAGACTCGGAGCTTTAGGAAACGACCGAGTTTGGACTCGAGGCCTTTTCCAGGGCGGTAGACCCGGAGCTTTAGGAAACGACCGAGTTTGGACTCGAGGACTTTTCCAGGGCGGTAGACCCATGTGGATGGGTAAAAACCCTGAGTTTAGGAATTGGCCGAGTGTCCGAACTCGAGGCCTTTTCCAGGGCTGTTAACCCTTGGAGATGGGTGAAGACCCTGAGTTTAGGAATTGGCCGAGTGTCCGAACTCGAGGCCTTTTCCAGGGCTGTTAACCCTTGGAGATGGGTGAAGACCCTGAGTTTAGGAGTTGGCCGAGTGTCCGAACTCGAGGCCTTTTCCAGGGCTGTTAACCCTTGTTATCCTTTTCTGGCATTCGCCGAGATGGAGAAGCCCGGGTGTACGAAACCGAGGGCAGTCTCGATGGCACTGGCCGAGACCAACAAGAGGCCGAACCTGTGAAGCGCGTAGCTAGCACGAGGGCGATACCAACATGAGGTCGTTAGATGCGGTCGAGACCAGCATGAGGCCGAAACCAGCGTGAGGTGGAAACCAGCACGTGGACGGACCAGCATGAGGTCGTTAAATGCTGTCGAGACCAGCATGAGGCCGAAACCAGCGTGAGGTGGAAACCAGCACGTGGACGGACCAGCATGAGGTCGTTAGATGCGGTCGAGACCAGCATGAGGCCGAAACCAGCGTGAGGTGGAAACCAGCACGTGGACGGACCAGCATGAGGTCGTTAAATGCTGTCGAGACCAGCATGAGGCCGAAACCAGCGCGAGGTGGAAACCAGCACGTGGACGGACCAGCATGAGGTCGTTAAATGCTGTCGAGACCAGCATGAGGCCGAAACCAGCGTGAGGTGGAAACCAGCACGTGGACGGACCAGCATGAGGTCGTTAAATGCTGTCGAGACCAGCATGAGGCCGAAACCAGCGTGAGGTGGAAACCAGCACGTGAACGGACCAGCATGAGGTCGTTAAATGCTGTCGAGACCAGCATGAGGCCGAAACCAGCGTGAGGTGGAAACCAGCACGTGGACGGACCAGCATGAGGTCGTTAGATGCGGTCGAGACCAGCATGGGGCCGAAACCAGCGTGAGGTGGAAACCAGCACGTGGACGGACCAGCATGAGGTCGTTAAATGCTGTCGAGACCAGCATGAGGCCGAAACCAGCGTGAGGTGGAAACCAGCACGTGGACGGACCAGCATGAGGTCGTTAAATGCTGTCGAGACCAGCATGAGGCCGAAACCAGCGTGAGGTGGAAACCAGCACGTGGACGGACCAGCATGAGGTCGTTAAATGCTGTCGAGACCAGCATGAGGCCGAAACCAGCGTGAGGTGGAAACCAGCACGTGGACGGACCAGCATGAGGTCGTTAAATGCTGTCGAGACCAGCATGAGGCCGAAACCAGCGTGAGGTGGAAACCAGCACGTGGACGGACCAGCATGAGGTCGTTTGGAGGCCAAGGAGCCTGGGTGCGCCTACCCGAGGACTTGGTTGCTCTGTTGCCGAATGCGAGTCACGCCTGAGTGTATAAAACGGCCCCAGGGTGAGCTCGGTGGCTCTGGACGACTGATGGCGGTAGAGGACCGTGCGATCAAGGCCGACAGCAGAGGACCGTGCCGTCGAAATGACGGTAGAGGGTCGTGCCGGCGTCATCGAAGCTGACGGCGCCATCGAAGCCTGACAGTAGAGGACCGTGCCGCCGAGGTGACGGTAGAGGGTCGTGCGATCGAAGCTGACGGGCGGTCGAAGCTAAGTGATAGAAAAAGGGGTTCGCCTAACTGCTCCCCGTGTTGGAAGAGATTTCTGCAGAGCGGGGGGCTGCTAGCGAGCTGGAGACGTCCGCCGAGCTGGAGGCGTCCGCCGAACTGGCAGAGTCGGCCGAGCTGGAAGCGTCCGCCGAACTGGCAGAGGCGGCCGAGCTGGAAGCGTCGGTCGAGCTGGCAGGTTCGGCCGAGCTGGAAGCGATCTGGTCGCTGTCGTGGAGGTTGAACTGCTCCCGGGCTCGGGCTTCGTCCTCCTCTTGCCTGACGAATTGATTTACCCTAGTCATGAGTGCTGCCGTAGTGACCACGGGATACATGACCAAATTGCTTCGGAGCTCGTTGCCTGGTACGAGGGCTTGCTGGAAAGACAGGACTGCTATTGCCTCTGAGGCGTTCTCGATCTGGCTGTAGACAGCCCAGAACCTTTTGGCGAACTGCGCGATGCTCTCGGTCTGCTTCATTCTGAGGGCCATCAGGTCGGCGGCTGACTTGGGGATGACCCCGTAAACTTGGAACTTCGTCAAGAAGGAACTCCGGAGCTGCTGCCAACTTTTAATTGATCCCGGGGGGAGTGCGCAGAACCATTTTAGGGGGAGGTCCCCGAGGCTGGAAGAGAAGATTCTGCAGCTCAGGTGGCCCGCGTTGCCCCATACTGACATCCGCTGGGAGAAGTGCCGTAGGTGTGCTGCTGGGTCCGAGGTTCCATCGTAAATGACGAACCTCGGGACTTTGAAATCTTCGGGAAGGGGGAAGCTTCTGATCTCTGGAGAGAGAGGAGATGCGCCGAAATCATTAAAGTTCATCCGAACATGAGCGTAGTCGGCCATTTCCATGTGCTGTCGCACCATGGGCCCGGTTGCTCCTGCTCTTCAGGGTGCGCCTTTCGGAGGGTAGAGTCGAGGTCGAATCCTTAGAGGATGAACCCGACCGAGTATCCTGAAGCTGGTCGCCTGCTGGACCAGATTTTGCTCCTGACCTCTCTCGGCGGGGGACCGTCGGCAGCTGGGTCGACAGTGCGATAGGTTCCTTTCCCTTTCTGGTTCTTCGAGGCATGGTGTTTGGAAAGATTTGGAGAAGGTTGGGAAGGCTGGGATATTGCTTTCCCACGGACGGCGCCAATTGTAGGTGCAAAAAATAATGACCCACAATGATGGGGGGTGCCTTAAAGGACTTACCCGGATGAGATTAGGGACACCGATGCCTGCGTCTGGAGCCTGAGAAAAGGAAGGAGAAACGTAGGTCAGAGGACCTTGGCCTGGGCGGCGCAAGGCTCTCCGATGCCTAAGTTAGTGTATGAACTAAGCAGAGGGAAGGAGATTTTAGGGGAAGAAGATGGCATACCAGAGTGGTAATGGCGTTGGTCCCTTCCTCTGGAGCTGTAGCTGTGTTTATGTAGAGGAAGAGGAGGCAAAGGGGTAGTTGGCTGTCTTGTCATAGCCCATTTTGTCAGGTACTAGGGAGGCGCGGTCCCATCGTAGCCTGTCTGGTCCCGTCGTAGCCTGTCTTGTCCCGTTAGGCCATATCCTGGCGCCTTGGGAGCTGTGGACGGTGATCTGTCAGGAGATACGGGCTATCCCCTTGTCTTGTCGCACGGGCCATAGCGTGCTTGAGCGTCCATGTGAGGACAGCTGTCAGTGCTCAGTACTTTCATCGAGATGAGGCGCTTGGCCGAGATGGAGTGTCATGGCGGGTGAGGACCTGGCGGAGATGTAGGGCCGTGGCACTGTTGCCGAAGTGGAAGGGGCTGGCACTGTCGCCGAGCTGGGCAGCCGAAGTGGGATGCTTTGCCGAAGTGGATCCTGCCGAGGTGGAGTGTCTGGTCTTGCTAAGGCGTGCATTGCCGAGGTGGGGGAGTTGCCGGGATGGACTTGCCGGGATGGACTTGCTGATGCGGGGGCCTGGGATGGAGCACCTTGCCCAGGATTCTCTTGGGAATTTCCCCACATAGTAACAATGCAATCGAGTGATCAATTGCGAAGTGCACCACAACTGATATTTGCTAACAACTCAAAGATATGCCAATTTATTCAAAGTATGCACGTGTGTGTTGTATGCAAAAGGCATTAAATATAAAAGACACAATAGTTTACAGTCGTTCGGGCCTTCACCTACATCCACTCCAGAGCAAGCCGCACACCAATCTTCCTTAGGTCCCATTATAGGAGGTCTTCCAAAAGGCTCGCCGCAAAACCTTTACACCTAATTCCTTGATACGTTGATTCGATCACTGAGGTCTAATCCACCAACGCATTTTTTTTTATAGTGGTTCAATCACAAATGTCTAATCCACTTTACAATGATTCAAAAATGAAATTAAACATAAAACACTTGCCTCTAGATGAAACACAATGTCTTGAGAGTGCTCTTGATACTTGAACTGTAGCTTCGAGCTTTCACCTCTTGTAATACTTCTTGGTGATCATATCGATCTTCCAATGTGTAAACAACCAAATGAGGGTAAGGTCTAAATCTATGGATGTAAATATTTAAATTTGAAGGCTCAAGGTTTTTTCTAGATGAGGTTTCCACAAGTCACACTTATCTTGAGCTAAGAAAGCTCTAGGATCTCCCTATGAAGCATCTAAGTGTGATTGGAATGGATTTTGAGTGCTCTAAATGCTTTTACTTAGTGTTTAGAATATGATGGAAAAATCCTCTCAAAGTCCCAATTCTAACGGCTAGTCCATGGTTGATTATGACTGACCCATGATTAGCTGTGGACTCCCAATGGCTAGTTTGACTCACAGTCAAGAATGGCAGTTTAGTTGCTGCGGTCAACCCACGGTCTATTTTGGGGAGGCTGAGGTACGAAAAGCCCAGTTAAGCACCATTGTGGAAATGTAACCGTAGGGGAGACAACCGTAGGGGAGACATCGGTGGGCTCATTGCCAACTGTGTCCTGCCGCGGATGGCTGAGGACACTGTGACTGACAGTGTACCTGGGTTCAGTCTTGGCCATTTTTACCCTATTAAATTTGCCAAGTCAAACAAGGGCTCTAATGGCCTATTCTTGGTTTGCCTAAGGTCTTTTTACCTGAATAGGTTGGCACATTTGGAGTCTTTGACTTGATAGACCGCATGACGATCCAAGACCGATCTTACATCTTTAACTTGATCTTTCATTCTGACGCTTCTAAAGGCAAGGTCTTAGACTTGACATGGAGTTGGCAACATTAGGGTAGTACATATATGACTATGGCACTAACAATCTCCCCCTTTTTTAATTTCGTGGAAAAACACCTACTCCAGACAACTTACGGATTTAGGACTCAATTACAATCAAGAACACAAGTACATGATCTTTTTACAAAGACATACAACAATAATTATAACTCAAAAAGACTCATGATTTAACAAAAATAGTTCCCCCCTTGAGAATGTGCTTGAATTGAAATGATATACCTGCATAAAACCCGGAAAAAAACATTCTATGGTGGGAATTATTCTTCCCCTAATTAATCGTTAGCCAAGATCACCATGTTAATTGAGTCTAGTGCTTCCTTTGATTGAGTCATTGCCCTCAATTCTACTCCCCCTTTTTGTCACGAAGTTTATGATTCAAAGGAAAATGGAGAGAAAGAGAGATGTACACAAAGGAAGGATTAAACATATTGTAACTATAAGCATTTGGGGGGGGGGGGGGGGGGTGTGAAATGAGTTTTTGTCGTCTAACTATTTTGTCATCTAACTATTTTACCCATTTCAATTTCAGCATTGGTGCTGGACCGTGCGTTCATGCTCGGTGCTACCGAGGTCAATGGACGTGGGAGTCCGTTGGGTATGACCCTTTTGCGTCCGGAGGGCAGAAGCGGGTATCAACATTTTTTTTTGTGAGTGTGCCAGATTTTCTATTTTACTTGGAATTACAAGTGGTGATCCGGTGATCGACCTTCGCAAGTAAAAAGGAAATCAACTTCTTTCAAGTTTTCCATTGCACATATATTTAAGAAAAGAGACATTTTTCTTGATTTGCCGTGAAAGGTGATTTTTTTGGCATTTATAGCCGATTTTTGGCGTTTATAGCCGATTTTGGCATTTATAGCTGATTTTTGTCATTTATAGCCGATTTACAATTCTTATCAATAATGAAAGACAAGAGTTGTGATTTTTATCTCTTTTGAAAAAATACAAACTACAATGAAAAGTAAGAAAAGGAGGATCTAACTTCTCAGGAGATTATGGGGGACTCGTTCAGATTGACGGTCGTAAGCCATATGTGGACTTCGCCATCATCCATGCAGATGAGAACAGAGGATGCTCTTGATTCGCTTGGCTTGGCTATAACCTCAAATTTTTAGATTGACGGTAGTAAGCCATATGTGGACTTCGCCATCATCCATGCAGATGAGAACAGAGGATACTCTTGATTCGCTTAGCTTGGCTATAACCTCAAATTTTTAGAGGACAAAGACCAAGAGGAGGTCCTATGTCCAATAAAAAGCTAAGTAGACGGGCTGAAAAGCCACGTCTAAGCCCTTGGAGGTAGAGGGAGAAGGCAAGGACCTTGGGGGGGGGGGTACCCCCCAAGGGACTTTTGTCACCTTGTAGTGGTGGTCGGTGTAGAACTTCGCAGAGTTTTCTCTCTTTCTTTCTCTTAGATTTCTGATGCCTTTTTTTTTTCTGGATTCCCTGATTGTCCGAAGTCTCTCTGGAATGCTTGGGATGCTCTCCTATTTATAGGCTCTTGGTAGCCATTTAGGAGAGTTTATGGGCTTTTATTGTCATTAAGCCGCATAATGGGTGGAGTTATAGGATTTAATTCCTTTATTTTGTAACTCCTTTTTCTTCGCTTCTGATTGGCCGGAGGAGATTGAGGGCATTTAATCGCCTTTAATTGCCATGATGGGAGGAGTTTCATAGGTTAAATGCCATGAACAATTGACTCGCAACTCCCGAATGCTTGCTTCTGATTGGGCCGTCCAAAGAAATGAATTAATGACTGCAATAAAGCTAGTCAATTAGTCGCATTAAATGGTCGCTGAGCAGTTGAAGAGTTGCGGGCCGTGCCGTGTCTTTTGGGATTCTTCTGGCGATGATCATCGATGGATCTTCATGTAGATCGGCATCGGATCACCATGTAACTTCTGGTATTGGTTGCCAACAGCGAGTCGATGCCATCTGTCCTGTTGATTTTTCGATCAGTCGGATAAAAAGCATACTTTTTTGGTTGACCGATTGGCGATCAATGTTGATTTGGATACTCTTTATGATTGACCCGTGATTTTGACAGATGTCAAAGGATTTGGCACCTCAAAAGTATGAATTTTGGAAATCCCAGGAGTTAAAAGCTTCGAATCGCGAAAAATGATGAAAAACGGGCCTTCCGGGGCCAACTCGGTGATTCCAGGCTCCATGGTCGCCGGCGACCATGGGGGGAATTTCCCCCTTTTGTCTCGTTTTACGGCCCTTTTTTGATGTTTTTCGATTCTTTTTTCTTTTGTATTTTTTCTTAACATTTTTTATCATTTATTGGCCTGATTTCCCTGTAGAAAATTTGATGTGAATCCTTTCATTTTTGAGTGCAAAGTTTCCAATTTTACGGGAAAGCTGAAGACTTTGTTGCGCAGAGTTGCCGATTTTCCGTCAAAAGTTGAAACTGGGTCAAACGATGTCGGAATGACTTGAAATTTGACAGGGAACCTATTGGAGTTATTTTAAGATGATACATAGGCTCTGTCTTGGAAACCACGATTACGGGGTGCTTCGCCGCCTAGAGGCCTGATTTGGCTTCCGAGCGTCAAAGTATGGTAAAATGTTGTTGAATTGACCTGAAATTTGACGTGTAGCCCTTTGTAAGCATTTTGAAGCCGTCCATGTGCTCTTTCTGATGAGTGATGGCCTCGGTGGTTCTCACCGCCGAGAGGCTTGATTTAGCTGTTCGAGGGTTGATGTAGGGTCAAACGTTGTCGGTTTGACTTGGAACTTGACGTGAAGGCTTTTGGATGTATTTTGAAACCATCTATAGGCTCTAATCGAAGATTTGGTGTCTCCGATGCTTTCGCCGCCGGGAGCTCCTTTTCAGCTGCCTGAGAAGCGAAGTTAGGCCAAATGATTTTGAAATGGCCCAAAACTTCTTGCGTACTCCTCTTTTGGCTGTCTTGAAGGATCTTGCAGTTTTTGTTTGATTCTGACTAGAATTGATTTTTTGGAAGTAGCATTGCCTATTTATGGCAAGTTGCGACTTCATGTAGCCTTTTGGATCTTGAAGAACCAAAATGACATTCTTAGTATCAACAAATATGCCCCCTCGAGGTGCAGCGACGAGTTGCTTAACTTTTGTAGTCGATGTGCCTCGAAGAGATTTTTGAAGGAGAGCTTGTTGAAAGACCAAGATCGAATCCTAGAGGGGGGGGGGGTGAATAGGATGCTATTAAAAATTTAAACCACTTCTGAACATTTTGATTTTTAGGTGACTTATGCTTTGATGATAGTAAGCTAGCTTCATAAGAGAGAGAGTTTTTGAGTCAATCATACACATTCAAAAGACAAATACATCCTTTAATCAAGCTCATACCCAATTAAGAGTTCAACAATCATAAAAAAAGGAAAGTAAACACAAATCACCATAACACAATCAAATATAGTGGTTCGGCCAAGTTGCCTACATCCACTCCCGGTAACCTTACCGGATTTCACTAGTCAATTCAAGGTTTAGGATCACCTCAAACCTTACAACCACATCATTATGCTTTTCAAGGTTAAGCATGAACCTTTACAACACTATATGTGCTTTTCAAGGCTAAGCACCAACCTTTACAACATTGATTTTTCTCTTAAGTGAAATGCCTATTTGTGCATGGGTAAGAGAACAAATACAACACAGTGGTTTGCCTCTAGATAGGCTGAATGAACAATGATATTGTTTAGGACTAATGCATGAACTAGAAAGTTCACTTTCTCTTTTAAAAAGATGTAACTTCAATTAATGCAAAGGATGATGATCAAATGTAAGAGAAAGAGTTGCATTACTCAACACATGGTTTGTCAAAAGATCAAACTTAAAACCATTGGTTTTGAAAGTTAATGTTCAAAAACACATGTGAATGAGAAGACTTATGTAGATTTCATAATGCAAATACTTTTCAAAGATCAAGGCATGTTATGAAAAGAAGCAACATCTTTAGAAGAGGACTAACACCTTGATCATGCTCAAAAGCAAACAAAGATTAAAAGTCTAAGCATGAAAAAGAGGTAGAGATTTAGAAAGCACACCCATTTTAAAGATCAAAGATTGAAAAGGTTGAAAATGCTTCCATGATCCCCTTTGAAAAGCTCTTGTAAAGTTCCTCTCCTTTGGGCTCAAATGGTCTCAAAAATTCAGCAAGCTTTCCCAAAGAGAAAGTCACTTTTTATAGAAAAAGTGTTCACAACGGATATCTATCGGCTCGCCGAGAACTTGGTGTCGGTCAACCGATAGCCTAACGGTCATACGCAACGGCTATATTTTTAAAAAAATTGCTGACCAAGAAACACCTGTCGGTTTGACCGACAGCATCGGTCGACCGACCTAGGAACCGACCTAGGAACCGATAGAGCAAAAAGGCCAAAAATGAAGCTTTCTGATATTGGGACCGATGAACTCTCGGTCTAGAGATTTAAGCACTATCGGTTGACCGAGAGGAGCCGAAGATCTGACCGACAGAGAAGATCTGAAAGTTGAAGCTCTCTGGAACTGGAACCGACAGTCTATTGGCTGGGCTCGGTTCTTGTGTCGGCTGACCGATAAGAGCCGACAGATGGACCGACAGAATGTGCAAGCAGAAAACATAAAGATCTGAAGATTTTTTTTTTTCAAGTAAAAACAAAACTTATGATAGAAAGATATGCAAGAGAAACCTAAGAAGGAGAACATGCATGAGAGAGAGATCAAGATGAGACAATGAATGCATCCAATCAAATTGCAACAAAATAAACACTCTAACACTTGTGACTTGACCAAGAGCCTTTGAGCAGTCTTTCTTTTGGTATTGTAGCCTTTTGAGCTTCCAGGGGAATTTTATGGTAGCGAAAGAAACCACGTACCATCTCGAGGCAAAGTTTTGATGATGACATCAGGGATGTGGATTTGGGTTTTGACCTTGTGACCTAACAAGCTGTATGTGGCAGGTTAGGCGGTCGGATTTGGTTTTGACCGTGTGACCCAACAAGCTGTATGTGGAATGTTGGGGGGTCGATTTTGGTTTTGATCTTGTGACCTAACAGGCTGTATGTGACAAGTTAGGGGATCAGGTTTTGGTTTTTGGTTTTGGTCTTGTGACCTAACAAGCTGTATGTGGCAAGTTAGTGGACCAGGATTTGGTTTGGATTTTTGTGGAATGTCAATTTCAAGATTTTGGCTCAATTTGGTAGATGAGGCTGGATGGTTTGATTTTTGGAGGCTCATAGGGCTTGGAATTCTTTTTTGTATGGTCTAATCAACTCAAAAGAGGCATGGAACCATTTTTGTATGCTCTTGGTAAGAGGGATTTCTCTTTGACCAAAAGCCCAAATTTTCTTTTAAGTGCCTAGGTGGTCAAACCTGGCTCATATGGGCTAACCCACGGGACCTTAAGTTTTTGAAATGGCTTAGATCTCATATGGTGTCATTTTTATAAAGAATATCTAAAAATATCTCATTTGGATAGAGAATATCTAAGAATATCTTTATTTGGAGAGAATCTCTCATGTTCCCTTTATTTTGGGAGAGAATATCTCAAGATATCTCCTATCTTTTGGGAGAAAATCTCTCATTGATTTCTTTTTGGGAGAGAATCTCTCAAGATATCTTTCTTTTGGGAAAGAATCTTTCTAATTTCTTTCTTTTGGTAAGGTTACTAATTAGTAACCTTCTTTCCTTCTTTGGTTTGCTCTTTTCTATCAAAGCAAGGAGGAGGTTGGTTCTCTTGCTCTTATTGCTTTTTTTTGCAACAATCCCAAGAGGGCTTCAAGACCAAGAGTTCTTCTTCTTCAAGATCTTCAAGACTGTCTTCTTCTTCTCCACCAATGGCTTCAAGTAAGTTCTATTTTTCAAGAAAACTCCATTGTAGGAAATAGGATGATAAAAAAAGTTCTTTATTTTTTTTTGTTTCTTTCTTTTCTTTTCTTTTTCACGTGTTTTCCCCCTTTTTTTTTACACGTCTTATCTTTTTTTTTCTCGTGCTTTCTTATTTTTTTGTGGGTACGGATCTGGCCGTACGGCCACGTGGCCTGTGGGCCAGTCCCTCTTTTTTTTTCTTTTTTTTTTGTTCTTTTCTTTCACCCCTTTTTTTTTTTGAGAAAGTTTCTTTTTTTTTTTGCTCATCATGATAATGCATTTTTTGGCAAACCAAGATGTTCATGCATGCATTCTTTTGTAAATTGAATTTGTAGCATGATGTGATAGCATACCTGAAAGTTTTTGCAAATTTGGGAATTTGGAGCTCGCAGCGATGTTGAGCCCTTCCTGATTTTACGGAGACTTTGAGGTTTCGAAAGTTTGGAGTTTCGGAGCTCGCAGCAATGTTGAGCCCATCTTCAAGCTTTCTATTTCTTTCGGGATATTTCCTTTTTCTTTGGAATTACCCCGGAGTCATGTCAAAATTTCGCCAGATTTTCCTTTAGCGAAATCCTGTCATTTTGATGATTGATCTTTTTTTTTTCCAACCTTTGCAGGTGGTTCCTCCAGAACGAACAAGGGTAAAGAGCCTGCTACAAGCATACCTCGTCGATCTGCTAGATCTTCTAATCCGGCCATTCAGCAGGCTTGGGAGAAAGTCCAGTATGTTGAGAGAAGCCTGAAAGAGTGCGACTCTCTCAACAGAGATGAGATGAGGTAGCGACTGATCGCTCTCAAGGGAGAGGAATTTTATAAGATCATGGTAAGCAGTCGTCCATGGGTGATAGACGATCAAAGGGTTTTGCCCAAGCCTACCTTCTTCTTTGGTGATGCAGTCCCTGATGACATGACATACTAGAGGAGATGTTTTCAGTTTTCTTTCACAGCTGATGGTGAAAAGAAGACTGTTGCTACCCGGTCGACGTTTGATCGCACCGTCTATATCATGAGCCTTGCCCCCACGTGCTCTAAGAGGGAAGATCATCCAAGATGGGTGAGAAGGACGAATGTAATCAAGACCGGGGTTTTTGTTGGCGGCTCTCCTGGATATCCGGAGAAGTTGCCTGCTGACATGGACATGTTGATACCGGCCAGCGGCTACCAGGGCTCTGATTATCCGTCGGTTGATTTGGGACCGGTGGGCCTTAGCATTTTCAGCGGTGACAGCAGCAGTTGGGTGAAGCCTTTTCGACTTCATGGCCGTTTCAGTGCTGACTCCGAGTGGAAGTCGTGGACTGATCACGTCCTGCTGATTGGTGGCGCCGTTTTGAAGGAAACCGGGATTTTTGATGCAGTCCGCGCCTTTAGGGAGACCGTGATCTTTCCCAACGAGGCCTTCATGGCTATTTTGGAGTCATTCCTTCCACAAACCAATACCTTCGTTGTGACGAATGGTGAGATTGGTTTCTCTTTGAAGGAGGTGAGCACCATTACTGGATTGCCCATCCTTGGCAGACTTTATAAGGAGTTTATGCCGATCGACAGCGTCCTTGAGGAGCAGTCAGAGGAATTCAGGCTTTTGTACTTTCAGCTCGTCCCCTTCTATGATTTTTTGAAGGAGAAGGAGGGCTCAAAAGTAAGATCCAACAGTTGGAATAGTTTTAACTCTTCGTCTCCCAACTTTTTTGAAAGTGGGGAGCCTTTTCATAGCATGACCCGGGAAGATAGGGCTAAGGATCTGGGTTCGAAGAAGATTTCGACTATGCAAAAAGAGTTGAGAGATTTCTTTGCGAGTACAAATGCCATATATCCTGACATTGCACTGCGTAGAGATTTCGCTGTTTACCTCACTTTTTGGCAAGGTTAGGCTATTTTTGCTGGAGATGGAACGCACATCAGGCCGCATTGTATTTTTTCGGCTTGTCAGATGGCATTTAAAGAGCGGCTTGCTTTGGTGCCAGCTCTTTACTCCTACCTGTGTACCGAACTACAGGCTGCTGCTTTCTTGGTTCGGTTTGGGCTTCCCATGAATAGGGTATTTTCAGCCCATATCTTCTATTCGTGGTATGTATATATACCACTGTCCTGGCTTCCACCAGCTGGGTGTTGCACAGGATGATGATCCTCTTATGATTCGACTGGCTAAGGGCAAAGCCGTGTCCGAATCACTTTTGTTTGCCCGTATGAGGATCCGACGGTTCAGGGACGTCGAGAAGGGGCTGTTTTCAGTGAAGCTTTCTCCGGAGTTGCGGAATAAGGCTTTTGACTTTGGTACCTCCTGAGACTCTACCAGGGCAGGGTCGGGAATGCATTACTCCTTGAAAAATGCAGAGAATGAATGACTTTTCAGCATACGTGTTGGCACGATGGTGTACCCAGACATCTTTTCATCGACATCCAGCCGTATGTACCTTCTCGCTTTGCTATGCAGTTGGGCTTTTCTCAAGGCGTTGTTGGAGCGCCTTCAAGCATGGTGAAGCGCTTTGGAGGTTTACAGAACGAGAGAAACGCATGGGCTTTCTATAGTGCTGAAGACACTACTGCCATGATTTCTTTTCCTGTGTTGTCGACTTCCCGGACTTCTGGCTTCGCGAAGTGGTTCGTAGAGAGCTTTTCGGCATATCGAGGGCTTTCCAAGAAGGAGCTTAATGTGAAGCTATCGTTTGGAAAAGGCCTTGGAAAGTCAGATGGCGTCCGGCGAGAGGAAGTTTGGACCTTCCTTTCTGGAGAGAAGCATAAGATAGGCTTTCTCAGTGACCAGGGCATCATTGGTTCTGAAGCTGTTTGAGAAATACCTAATGAAGCTTTAGAGCAGCTAGAACAGGAGGAAGCTGAGCTTGATGCTTGGATGCAAGCGGCTCAGAGGCGAGCTTCCATGGAGTCTACTGGCAATAGTAGACCATCTACTGAGGAGTCAAGTGGGAGACCTGACTCTGACAGCGGGGCAGGTTCCTCTAAGAAGCGAGCTCGCAGAAGTAAGAGGAAGAGGAGTCATCATCGCAGCAAGGGGTAACATGATGACTCTCCTGACATAGAAGTCCCTCTTACTATCAATGAGGACGTGCCAGGGAATGCTGACGAGCCTCCAGAAAAGAGAAGTCGAGAAGAAGAGACCGTCGGTGAAGGTATGATTCTTCTTCTTTCTCTTTCCATTTCTTTTCATGGGATTTTTCCATGTTCTAATTTGTTTTCTCCTCCTGCTGCTCTTTTTTTTAGCAGAGGATGAAGACTTAGCGATGCTTAAGGTTCCTACCGATGAGGAGATGACAGATCTAGTTGCGGCACCAGAAGAAGAACCGAGGGACTCTGGAATGGTTCCAGAATCTCCAACTGGTATGACTTCTTTTGCTTTCTCTTTTTTTGTCTGTGACTTGGTTTGCTAATATTTTTCTTGTCAGCTGACTTGCCGCAGGATTCCGATGACTTTGAACCATCGATGGACACAAATGTTGACGATGCTGCCGATGAGTTCATGGAGGAAGAGAGTGTTCCGCCAGTCGTCGAAGAAGGTATTTTATAGTAATAACCCTGATAATGATTTTCAAGCAGGATCATATTCATACCTTTTTGTTTTTCTTTGGTAGGTTTTGAAGTCACAGAGGAGCGTCCGTCGCTTCCTTCAGAACCAGAGCAAGAGATGCCAGAAGTTGATCCGGAGGTAGAGACTCTTAGGACCAGTTCTGACACTATTGAGGAGATACCTCGTGCTGAGATTCCTTCTCCAGCAGCTTCGACTGGGAAGAGTTCTTTTGTTCCTCTTCCAACGGGGCATGGCATGAGCAGCCGACCGACGGTGCGGGGTGAATCTTCAGCTGGGCCATCTCTTCTTTTTACAAAGTAGGTGGTGGTGCGGGTTCTAAGCTCTTGGATTGAAACTCTCCTTGCTGGGATGCCGAATTTGGCATGATCCAGCATGTGTAGGAGATTCTTAGTGATGCCGAAGTGGCTGGTCTAGATGTCACAGGTGCCAGGGCGATTATTGATAGGATCATTGCGCTGGGTGACAAGTGGTTTGAGACCATTGGTTGTGCCGATGACCAGTTCTTCAAGGAGATATTCCTGGACCCTGCTGATAATGCTAAGTCTGACCTGAATGAGGCTACACAAAGCAGGTAGTCCGAGAGAAGAACTTGGAAGAGCTAACCATCATTGGGCTGACACATGACCTTAACATCCTTGATAGGGAGGTCGATGAGGCCAGGAAACGTCTTGAGCATTTGAAGGCATAAGTCTTTGCAAAGTGGGCTGCTATAACAGAGGCCCGCGACAGGGAGAGGCTTTGATTCGCCGGGTTGCAGATGTTGATCGAGTTCTTGAAAGGAAGTTTCATGAGGACAAGCAATGGCAAATTGCTCGGGATATGCTTCTCGGTGTGAAAGAAGGGTTATTGCCTACCCCAGCATCTCATGGCAAGTTCCTGAAGAAGCTGTTGGATACCGCGATCACTGAGAGGGGGGGGGGGGGGGTGAATCAGTGATTTCTAAAAACAGGTCCAATTCAACAACAAAACAAGTCAAATCACACAATGACACCAGATTTAACGTGGTTCACCGAAAGGCTACGTCCACGGTTCAAAGACTGTCCGAACACCAATCCGGGACAGATCTGAATCTTATTTAGTCGCACCAACGACAAAGAGCACCAACCCTTAGTTTCAGATAGCACCAACTATCTAGGAAGCACCGACTCCCTTTAGTTTCAGATAGCACCAACTATCTAGGAAGCACCGACTCCCTTTAGTTTCAGATAGCACCAACTATCTAGGAAGCACCGACTCCCTTTACAATTTATCTGCACCCACAGATAGGATCACCAAACCCCAGACACCAAGCACCAACTTGATGTGAAAACAGAATGGAAGATTAATTCTGTCTACAGCCCTTCCCCTCTACAATTCTCTCTCTCTCAATCCCTTACAAATTGAAATCTAAAGCATAAAGAGAGACACTTAACTCATGGACGAATCACCATCTTCTAGAGCATAATCTCGTCCACAATTGCTGTAGAAAACGTCTGATAATGCAGCAACACAGCAACACAGCACCAGCACTCTTCTTCTCTCCAAAACTCTCTCTATAACTCTCTAAAACTCTTCTCTTCTGGTGTCTCTTCTTGGTGGTTTATGAACGACCCAAGCATGCCTTTATATAGGTTTTAATAACCCTTAATTGTATTCAAAACGGGCTACAATTCGTTTAGAAAGAGTCCCAAACGAAATAGATAAGAGTGCTGAATTTTCGTGCAAAACTTCTAATTCTGCGCAACTCTGGTTCCCGTGCTCGGTCGACATCATACTGTGCTCGGTCGACATCATACACTGACTGGAAATAGTCACTTATCGAGCTCGGTCGACATCCTGAGGACTCGGTCGACCGAAGACACACTGTGTCACGAAAATAACTGAGAGGTGCCTTTTTCTGTTTTCTGCAGGTTTCTTCTTGCTCGGTCGACCGCATGAAGAGCCCGGTCGACCGCGTGCTCTGCTTCAGGAATTCTGAATTCCTGACTGTTTCAATTCTGTTTCTTCTTTTCAGCTCTATCAACACCAGCTTATTATCATCATGTTTGTGACAATGTGTTGACAAGAATTCCAACTCAAACTAATACTTGAGATGCTAACTTCTTCAATTCATCAAAAGACTTTCAAGTCATCTCAAATTCATCTCAAGTTCCAACAATCTCCCCCTTTGGAATTGTTGGCAACACTATTGGAACTTCAACACTTTCAACTCCAGCTTGCAGCTCTTCCAAGTTCTTTTCAATACTCACTTGGAACCAATTCTGAAATTCTGAAATAACAACCGTGCATTTTCAACAATCTCCCCCTAGCTTTCATAGCATAACATCTCTACTTGCTATCATAGCATAACATCTCTCCTTGCTATCATATCATAACATCTCTCCCCCTTTGACAACAAGTCCAAAGGGACCAAACCGAGGAGCGAATAGGATATTCAATGAATGCATTGCTCCCCCTTTCAAGCACAACTCCTACGGTTTAAGAGAGTGAGTAACTCCTAACTTTTTCCGGAGATACTCGAAGACTTCCTTTGGCAGAGGTTTCGTGAAAATCATCTCTAATTCTTTCGTCATTTCTTCAGCAAAATTCCTGCACATTTCCTCATGCATAGCTTTCAACCAACTTTTATCGAGACTGGCTTCAGCCACAGTCTTGGGTTCAATGGTGGACACAAGTGAGTAATTGCTAACTACACTTTGTCTAGTTTGAACGCCTGCCTTAGGATCTCCAATGATTTGATCCTTAGGGTGTTGCTCTACCCAAGTGCTGTGCTTCTTAGGTGTAGTATCTTCTGAGTCATCTTTTGATTTCTCAGAATCATTAGATTCAGCCATCTCATCATCAATCTCACTCGAGTCCTCATAAACGGGACTGTCATAATGAGTTCCATTCTTTGGTGCAATATTCTCATCTATTCTCACATCAGCACTTTCTATGATTTTTCTGGTTCTTTTGTTAAGACACCTATATGCCTTGCTAGTAGAGGAGTAACCCAGAAATATACCTTCGTCAGCTCTTTCTTCAAATTTGCCCGGATTTTGTTCGAGCCGCTTGATGTAACACTTGCTGCCGAAGACTTTGAAGTGCTTGACTGTTGCTTTTCTTCCAAACCATAGCTCATAGGGAGTTTTGTTTTCATGTGGCCTGATCAAGCATCGATTTTGAATGTATACAGCCGTATGAATTGCCTCTTTCCAATACTTGTCAGCCATCTTGCTTTCACTTAGCATCGTACGAGCCATCTCTTGTACGGTGCGATTCTTCCGTTCCACAACTCCATTTTGCTGTGGAGTTCTAGGGGCTGAGTACTGTCTTTGAATGCCATGATATTCACAATATTTAGTGAACTCTTCAGATGTGAACTCGCCTCCACGATCAGACCTTAAAATCTTGATACGTTTTTCCAATTGATTTTCAACCTGTGCTTTAAACACTTTAAAACGATCAAGTGCTTGATGCTTATGCTTAAGAAATAATACCCATGTCATACGAGTATAATCATCAATGCATAACATGAAATACTTATCTCCATTGGTGCTTTGAGTTCGCATCGGTCCACAGAGATCAGTGTGCACTAGCTCAAGAGGTTTCTTGGAATGATGCTCCTTTGACTTGAACATAACCCTCGTTTGCTTTCCCTTTTGGCAAGAGTCGCAAATGGGATTGGAAGGCTTTTCCACTTTAGACATGCCTCTCACAGCCTTTGAATTGCAAATCTTTGACATATTGTCAAAGCTTAGATGCCCAAGGCGTTTGTGCCACAACCAACTTTCCTCTGTCCGACTCATCAAGCAGGTCTTTTCAGCTCCATCTGACAATGTATAGAGATTTCCAGCAGTTCTTGATCCAGTTGCCACTGTTTTCCCGTTGCTACTCTTCTTGATGGCAAACCCATTCTTTGTGAAGATAACTTCATGACCCTTGTCACAGATCTGGCTCACACTAAGCAGGTTGTGTCTCAATCCAGACACATATAAGACTTCTTCAGATCTGATCTTGTTTGCCATAAGCTGAATAACACCTTTTCCGCAGATTTTGGCACCATCATTGTTGCCAAACTTCACTGAACCGCCTTCATAGAGCTGTAATTTGATGAATTTCTCTTTATCACCAGTCATATGGCTTGAACAACCACTATCAAGGACCCATGGTGCTGTCTTCTTTTGTGCATTGAATGCCGTTTGCACAATGAGAGATTCTTTGGGATTACCTTCCCTTTTCTTTGCCCTCCATGCCTTAACTAACTTGGGTTTCTTTTCAACCTGAAATTGGTTAGCAATAGGCAACCTACAATCCCTAGCCAAGTGTCCATAATTATGACATATATAACACTCAATTTTGTGGCTACTTAGGATTGAAAAAGGATTCCTAGTCACAAATGGACTGTTTCTTACATAGAATTTGCAATCAGCTCTTTTATGTCCAAACATATTACAATGAAAGCAATAACCATAGAATTTGTATCTTCTTTGTGGCTGGTTAGTCTTCATTACCTTTCTAACAGGAATGGACTCCTTTCTAGGTTGAGTGGGCTTCATGGAGTTAGAGGGTGCAGTGACTTGCTTCACAAACTCTTTCCTTTTAGGAGGTGCAATCTTAGAGGATTCACCTTTCTCAAATCCTAGACCAAATCTGAAGTGGGCTGGTCTTTGAACTTTCAGTAGTTCATTGAGTTTCATAGTCCCTTCAATCGCTTGGAGCGCTTTGAGTTTTTTGCTATTTTCCAAATTTTCAGCCTTTGCTCTAGCGATCTCAGTTTCAAGTTTCATAGCCTCTTCCTTTTTGATACTTATTTGGTTTTCAAGGACTTCTACCATTCTTTTATATTCTTCTACTTGAGTTTTCAAAGAAATAATAGAACTTTCAGACTCATGGAGAAGTTTCAGATTTTTCTTACTTGATTTGCGTTCCATGCTTAGCTCCTCAAGTGCGGCTATGAGTTCCTCTTCAAGATTGACTTCAGCCTCCTCATCCTCTTCCGGATCTAGCTCTTCTTCTTCTTCTTCAACAGTGACCATGAAGAGAGCTTCGGTTGATTCATCATCGTCTGAAGTTTCAGACGTGCTGTCATCTTGTTGACATAGAAAGTTTTTAGCTTTGCCCCTTTTTCTGAAATTTCTCTTTCCTTTACTCTTTTCAGCATAAGAGTCATTATCATCGTCTTCTTTTAGGGGACACTTCGCAGCAAAGTGACCAATACCTCCACAATTGAAGCATTTAAAGGGTAGCTTCCCTTTGTACTTGCCAATGCTTCCTTTCTTCAACTTTCTAACAAATTGAGCCTCAAGCTCATCATCATCAGAATCAACATCATGACCAGCAGTCTCTTTTGCCTTTTTCTGAACTTTGAAGGCCGCTTCTTTATCAGATGAAGACGTTTTTCCTATGCGCATCTCATAGGCAGTTAGAGAACCATGTAATTCATCCATGGAAAATGCATTCAGATCTTTGGCTTCTTCAATGGCTGAGACTTTTGAATCAAACCGGGGAAGAAGAGATCTTAGAACCTTTTTGACGATGACCGGCTCTTTAATCTCCTCCCCTAGTCCACGAATGTCATTCGTGACTTCATTCACTCGTTGCATATACGAGTCAACATTCTCGCTTTCCTCCATGCGAAGAGATTCAAATTGAGAGCGATGAGTTTGCAATTTGGCTTCTTTAATCTTCTCATCACCTTCATGTATGCTTTGCAACTTGTCCCAAATTTCCTTGGCTGTTTTGCATGCAATTACTTTGACAAGCTCGCTGTCCACAAGGCCACTAAAGAGTGCATTCTGCGCCTTGGAGTCGTTGTCTGCCAACTTCTTCGATGCAGTATCATTGGGTACGTTGGCAGCATTGTAACCGACTCTGACAGCCTCCCAAACATCATAGCCAAGTGATTTGATGAAGGCTTGCATCCTAATCTTCCAGAAAGAGTAATTAGAACCATCAAACAGAGGTGCTTTCATATTCCCTGTATTGACCGCCATGTGATTTGACAAGAGATCACCCTTAGCGTATTAAACTGATCAAGGGAACCTCGCTCTGATACCAATTGTTGGATACCGCGATCACTGAGAGGGGGGGGGGGTGAATCAGTGATTTCTAAAAACAGGTCCAATTCAACAACAAAACAAGTCAAATCACACAATGACACCAGATTTAACGTGGTTCACCGAAAGGCTACGTCCACGGTTCAAAGACTGTCCGAACACCAATCCGGGACAGATCTGAATCTTATTTAGTCGCACCAACGACAAAGAGCACCAACCCTTAGTTTCAGATAGCACCAACTATCTAGGAAGCACCGACTCCCTTTAGTTTCAGATAGCACCAACTATCTAGGAAGCACCGACTCCCTTTAGTTTCAGATAGCACCAACTATCTAGGAAGCACCGACTCCCTTTACAATTTATCTGCACCCACAGATAGGATCACCAAACCCCAGACACCAAGCACCAACTTGATGTGAAAACAGAATGGAAGATTAATTCTGTCTACAGCCCTTCCCCTCTACAATTCTCTCTCTCTCAATCCCTTACAAATTGAAATCTAAAGCATAAAGAGAGACACTTAACTCATGGACGAATCACCATCTTCTAGAGCATAATCTCGTCCACAATTGCTGTAGAAAACGTCTGATAATGCAGCAACACAGCAACACAGCACCAGCACTCTTCTTCTCTCCAAAACTCTCTCTATAACTCTCTAAAACTCTTCTCTTCTGGTGTCTCTTCTTGGTGGTTTATGAACGACCTAAGCATGCCTTTATATAGGTTTTAATAACCCTTAATTGTATTCAAAACGGGCTACAATTCGTTTAGAAAGAGTCCCAAACGAAATAGATAAGAGTGCTGAATTTTCGTGCAAAACTTCTAATTCTGCGCAACTCTGGTTCCCGTGCTCGGTCGACATCATACTGTGCTCGGTCGACATCATACACTGACTGGAAATAGTCACTTATCGAGCTCGGTCGACATCCTGAGGACTCGGTCGACCGAAGACACACTGTGTCACGAAAATAACTGAGAGGTGCCTTTTTCTGTTTTCTGCAGGTTTCTTCTTGCTCGGTCGACCGCATGAAGAGCCCGGTCGACCGCGTGCTCTGCTTCAGGAATTCTGAATTCCTGACTGTTTCAATTCTGTTTCTTCTTTTCAGCTCTATCAACACCAGCTTATTATCATCATGTTTGTGACAATGTGTTGACAAGAATTCCAACTCAAACTAATACTTGAGATGCTAACTTCTTCAATTCATCAAAAGACTTTCAAGTCATCTCAAATTCATCTCAAGTTCCAACAGAAGCGTGCCTTAGAAACTCTGACGACTGAGGCCAAAAGTTTGCTTGAGGAGCTGAAATTTTAGCTGGAGACCATTTTTGGTTGAGCTCCTGATTTTTGTAGTAAGAACTATCCTTCTTTTTTTTTGGTACCACATGTATTTTTTTGGTAATCTCTTTTTTTTTGTAGTGCTTGTGAACACTTTTTTTTGGTACCGCATGTATTTTTTGGTACTCTTTTTTTTTTTTTGTTTTGTTGTGCTTGTGAACACTTTTTTTTGGTACCGCATGTATTTTTTGGTACTCTTTTTTTGGTTTTCCCTACTACGCTCACTTAAATCTTTTTGTGATGAAAGTAATTGCTAAATGGCCTTTTATTTTCCCTGCGCTCACTTAAATCTTTTTGTGATGAAAGCAATTGCTAAATGGGATGCTTTTTTTTTTTTTAGTTTTCCCTACGCTCACTTAAATCTTTTTGTGATGAAAGCTTTTTTTTTTTTTGTTTTCCCTACGCTCACTTAAATCTTTTTGTGATGAAAGCAATTGCTAAATGGGATGTTTTTTTTTTTAGTTTTCCCTACGCTCACTTAAATCTTTTTGTGATGAAAGCAATTGCTAAATGGGATTTGATCAAAAGCTTGTCATTTTGTGAAAATCTTTTGTCAAATGATTGTTTTGGCATGGGAGCCAGATTCTTGTGGCATGGAAGCCATTTTTTTTGTGGCATTGATAGCCGAGTTTGTGGCATTGATAGCTGAGTTTTTATTTTTTATTTTTTATTTTTTTTGTGGCATTGATAGCCGAGTTGGCATGATAGCCAATTTTGTGGCATTGATAGCCGGTTTGTGGCATTGATAGCCGGTTTGTTTTGTGGCATTGATAGCCGGTTTGTGGCGTTGATAGCCGGGTCTTTTTGAAAGCCAAGTTTTTGGTTTGTGGCAATGATAGGCGGTTTTGTTTCATGGCATTGATAGCCGGTTTGTTTTGTAGCATTGATAGCTAGTTTTGTTTTTCAAAAATGCAAGTATCGACTAAAAGTCGCCTCCCTGCTGAATGGTTTTGCAGGTATCGATGGAATGTCGCATCCTTACTCATTCGGTTAGGGGTATCGATGGAATATCGCATCCTCACGGATTTGAGTGCAAGTATCGATGGAATGTCGCTTCCTTGCTTTTCAAAAATTTTGGTTTTGTGGGTACTGACTTGATGTCGTTTCCCCATGATTTTTAAAATTTACGATTTCCTCGAACCTTTGGGTTGTGGATATCAACTGCAATGTTGCATCTCCACGATTTCTTAGTTTTTTCGAACCTTTGAAATTTGAGTTGTGTATATCAACTGAAATGTTGCATCTCCACGGTTTCTTGGTTTTTTCGAACCTTTGAAATTTGAGTTGTGGATATCAACTGAAATGTTGCATCTCCACGGTTTCTTGGTTTTTTCGAACCTTTGAAATTTGGGTGGTGGATATCAACTGAAATGCTGCATCTCCATGATTTTGGATTTTGCAAGTATCGATGAAATGTCGCTTCCCTGCAATTTTGGAAGTGTCGAACGTGGTTTGCATGCTTCCGATTTGTGCGAGTATCGACTAAGCATCGCTTCCCCGCGGTTTTTTGAAAAACCATTTTTTTTTGTTTAAAGACACGAGGGTCATAAGATTTGACCTAAAACCATTTTGGCGGTAAAAGGCACGGTGGATTAGGGTGGAAATCCCTGAATCCAGATTTTTTTTCAAACCATGAATTTTGGGTTCCAGGGTTGAAAATTTTGGTCAAGTTAGGGAAAGGTTCCTAAACTTCGAATTTTTTTTGAACAATGAAACGGTGAAAGTAAGCATTGTTTGAATTTCTAGAAACTTCAACATTTGATATGAAAATTCTAAAAAGAGTGGGTTTGACGAGCGAGTACCTGGAAACTGGTTTTGGCCGTACAGGCATTGCACTTACCCAGTTGGGTAAGTCTTCAAGGGTAGTACCGTTTTAAGAACTTGCCGTTGATAGGTAGCATACATCTGTCACCTTCCATGTTTAGGAGTGCGTATGTGCCATTGGAGAAAACCTTGTCGTTGACGTAGGTTCCCTCCCATTTTGGCTCAAATTTGCCTTTGGACTTGTGAGCGAAGACCATTGGTCTTTTTACCGCAAGAACCAAGTGACCCTTTTTGTAGGCGCGTTGCCTGACCTTTTTGTCGAAAGATCCTGCCATGCATGCTTGGTAAAGTTCAATGCTTTGTCGAGCTTCGAGCCGTCTCTCATCGAGATTGTCCAGCTCATGGAGTCGTAATTTAACATTGCTTTCTTGAGTTATGTCATTTTGCAAGGATACCCTCAAGGAAGGAATTTGTACTTCCAAGGGTACGACAGCTTCGCATCCATAGACCAAGGAGAATGGTGTGCTAGGGTTGGTCCTCGAACGGTGGTTCGATAGGCCCACAAATCTTCAAACAGTTTCTCGCTCCAGTTTCTTTTGTGACTAGAGACCATTTTCTTGAGGATTTTGCAGAGTGTCTTGTTGAAAGCTTCTGTTAATCCGTTTGCTGCAGGATTGTATGGAGTCGAAGGACAGCTTTATATTTTGTATTTGTTGCAGAACCTGTAGAATCGATGATCCCGGAATTGTGGTCCGTTATTATGGACGAATCTTTTGGGTATGCCGAAACGACAAATGATGTTAGTGCACAGGAATTGAAGGACTGATGAAGTCTTCATTTCGTTAAGCGCAAATGCTTCTGACCACTTAGAGAAATAATCCGTAGCGGTGAAGATGAAGCGATGACATTTGCTCGAAGGGGGAGATATAGGACCTATGATATCCATACCCCAGGCTTCGAAATGCCATGAAATCGCTGTGGGATGTAGCCATTCTGGATGCATGTGAATGTAATCTCTATGAATTTGGTATTGTTGGTAGCGCTTAGCAAATTGCATTGCGTCAGCTACCATGGTAGGCCAGTAATAACCTAACATTTTTATCTGATCGTAGAGCTTTGGACCAGCCTGATGAGCTCCACAAAGACCAGCATGAACTTCTTTGAGTGTTTCTTCAGCCTCTTGTTATGACAAGCAGCGTAGAAGTACTCCGTTGAAGGATTTCCTGTGAAGGTTTTTTGAAGGAATATCCAAATGAAAACTTGGGGTTCGCCTTTGGATGCTTACCCGTTGTTTTGGATCTTCAGGTAGGATTCCGAACATAGTGTAATCAATGAACGGATCCCTCCAGTCGCCGATTGAAGGTTGAAGGATAGAAATCCGACTTCCAACCACTTGGTGGCATTCAGCAACTGCTTGGTGTGTGTTAAAAGGATGAATGATTCTTCTTTCACACACTATGATTTGTATGTTTTCCCCTCCCTGGATTGCCATAGATGCGGCAAGTCCAGCCAGGGCATCTGCACGTATGTTTTCACCTCTACGAATGTGGGTGATGTGACAGATGTCAAACTTTTGCAGAAGCGATTGTGCCTTGTTGTAGTAAGGCAGCAGATCAGGTTCCTGACTTCAAATTTTTGATTCATCTGGTTGACGATCAGTTGAGAGTCTCCAAAGATTTCCGGCATGATGATACCGGTTTCGATGACGAGTTCCAATCCTAGGATCAGAGCTTGATATTCAGCTCCATTGTTGGTGCATGCTTCCAGTAGTGAGAAAGCGTGTGGAATCATGTATTTGTTGGGGCTAACAAAGAGGATGCCAACTCCCAAGATCAGCTGTCTTTTTTCATTTGTCCTGGTTGCACCGTCAAAGTACATGTCCCAGGAGGCATTTTGTGAGAAAGTCTCCACATTGTAGACTGGTTCGTCTGAGAGATCATCTATGAGTGGAGAATCTTTAGGCAATGGATGCTCTGCGAGAAAGTCCGCTAGAGCTTGCCCTTTGATTGCCTTTTGTGGTACATACATAATATCAAATTGTGACAAAAGGATGGACCATTTTGCCAGTCGGGCATTGAGGGAACCTGCTTTTGTGACGAGGACCTTCAAGAGGTTGATCCTCAAGACCAGGTAGAATGTGTTGGAAAGCAAGTAGTGACGCAGCTTTTGTACGGCGAACATCACTGCAAGGCATTCTTTTTCGACTGGAGAGTAGCGATGCTCTGCACCTACTAGCATGCGGCTGAGGTAGTATAGAGCAGTTTCTTTTCTTTCATCATTTTCTTGTGCAAGCAGAGCGCCCAGAGAGTGATCAAGGGCTCTTGTGTACAAGATGAATGGTTTTCCAGTGGTAGGAGCAGCTAACACTGGAGGTTTGGTTAGGTATGACTTGATATCTTGGAATGCAGCTTCACAGTCAGCATCCTAGACAAAGTTTACACCTTTTTTCATCAACCAGGAGAATGGACGGCATTTCCCCGAAAGAGTGGAGATGAACCTTCTGATGTAGGCCAATCTCCCTTGAAGCCCTTTGAGTTCTCTCAAGGTTTTTGGAGGGGGCATTTCTAGAATGGCTTTGACTTTTATGGGGTCAAGCTCTATTCCAGCTTTTCGAACTAGGAATCCGAGGAACTTACGCGACGAGACGCCGAAGAAGCACTTTAGAGAATTTATTCGCAGTTTGTGTTTGCGAAGTAGGAGGAAGACTTCTTAAAGGTCTTCGAGATGACCTTCTTTTCTTTTGCTTTTGACGGCGAGGTCATCAACGTAACATTCGACCTTCTTATGCTACATATCTTGGAATATTTTCATCATAGCCCTCTGATATGTGGCACTAGCATTTTTCAGACCAAATGACATGAAAGTGTAGCAATACACGCCAAATGGGGTTTGAAAGGATGTATGTTTTTCAAATTCAGGATGTATCTTTATCTGATTGTAGCCAGAGAAACCATCCATGAATGTCATTCGCTCGAATCCACAGGTATTATCAATCATTACCTCTGGTATGGGGAGCTAGAATTCATCTTTAGGGCATGCGCCATTCAGGTCTCTATAGTCAATACAGACCCTGATCTGCCCATTTTTCTTTATCATGGGGACAATGTTGGCCAACCATTCAGGATGTTGTTCCTTATGGATGAAGCCGACGCTTTTGAGTTTTTGAACTTCTTGTTCAATTTTATCCATCACATCTAGACGAAATCTTTTTTGGCCCTGCTTGACAGGCTTGATGTCTTCTTGAAGATTGAGTTTGTGGACTACTATTTTGGGGTCTAAGCCAGGCATTTCAGCGTAAGACCATGCAAAGCAATCAACAGACTCACGAAGAAAGGCGATATAATC
The DNA here is from genome assembly GCA_012931725.1 of Litsea cubeba. Taxonomy (NCBI): domain Eukaryota; kingdom Viridiplantae; phylum Streptophyta; class Magnoliopsida; order Laurales; family Lauraceae; genus Litsea; species Litsea cubeba. The sequence goes on from CM022953.1 coordinate 31,297,979, forward strand.
GGGTAACTCATCATCCTTTATATTCTTGCTTATGAATACAGGACATGGGTTATCTGGTGTTCGCAAGTCTATCTTTTGAATAGGATCTTCTGTTGAAAGGTTCGAAGGTGGTTCCTCCACAATATTTTCGGAGGCTTCTAGCTCAATGAAACCTTCTGGGTTTCAAGGGCATTTCCAGACTAAGGTTTTGTTCTTTTCCACAGGTCTTCTTGATCGGCAATTTTCTCAAGGCTTGCTATGAGATGATCCCAATCGGCTGTCGAAATCAGGTCGAAGTAGGGTACTTCTTTTCGAGACGAGGGTTCTTCTGTGTCAGAAGACCATACATTTGTGCCATCGGACAACTCCTCTTCATTGTCAGAGAAATCGTACCAATTGGATGAGCTTCCTGGATCTTTGTCAAGTGACTCATCGAAGAGATATCCAGGGAGATCGATGTCTTCATGGACTTGAGATGTTGAGGCTTGGTCAGTAAATTGACTTTTAGCCTTTGTGTCAACTGTCTTAGGGGAGTGTCAGGATCATACCCTAGCCCGTGTGTGATGGACCGCGCTCCTGCTCGATTCCTACCGAGGTCGGCGGACGTGGGAGTCCGTCGAGTCCGACCCTTTCATAACCAGGGGGCAGGGGCGTGCATCAACATTTCTTTTTTTGTGTGGGTGTGCCAGATTTTCTATTTTACTTGGAATTGCAAGTGGTGATCCGGAGATCGACCTTCGCAAGTAAAAAGGAAATCAACTTCTTTTAAGTTTTCCATTGCACATATATTTAAGAAAAGAGACATTTTTCTTGGTTTGCCGTGAAAGGCGATTTTTTTGGCATTTATAGCCGATTTTGGCGTTTATAGCTGATTTTTGGCGTTTATAGCCGATTTTGGCGTTTATAGCCGATTTACAATCCTTATCAAGAATGAAAAACAAGAGTTGTGATTTTTGTCTCTTTTGAAAAAATACAAACTACAATGAAAAGCAAGAAAAGGAGGATCTAACTTCTCAGGAGATTGTGGGGGACTCGTTTAGATTGACGGTCGCAAGCCATATGTGGGCTTCGCCATCATCCATGCAGATGAGAACAGAGGATGCTATTGATTCGCTTGGCTTGGCTATAACCTCAGGTTTTTAGAGGACAAAGACCAAAAGGAGGTCCTATGTCCAATAAAAAGCCGAGTAGACGGGCTGAAAAGCCACATCTAAGCCATTGGAGGCAGAAGGAGAAGGCAAGGACCTTGGGGGGGGGGGGGTACCCCCAAGGGACTTTTGTCACCTTCTAGTGGTGGCCGGTGTAGAACTTCCGCAGAGTTTTCTCTCTTTTCCTTCTCTGAATTTCTGTGCTTCATGTCTGTGATTCGTTGTCTGTCCTTTCTTCTTGGAGTGCTCTCCTATTTATAGGCTTTTTGGTAGCCATTTAGGAGGGTTTATGGGCTTTTATTGTCATTAAGCCGCATAATGGGAGGAGTTACAAAATTGAATTCTTTATTTTGTAACACCTTTTTCTTGGCTTCTGATTGGCCGGAGGAGATTGAGGGCATTTAATCGCCTTTAATCGCCATGATGGGAGGAGTTTCATGAGTTAAATGCCATGAATCTCTTGACTTGTAACTCCCGGATGCTTGCTTCTGATTGGTCCATCCAAAGAAATGGATTAATGACTGTAATAAAGCTAGTCAATTAATCACAATAAGTGGTTGCCGAGCATTTGAAGAGTCGCGGGCCATGCCGCGTCTTTTGGGATTCTTCTGGTGATGATCATCGATGGATCTTCATGTAGATCGACATCAGATGACCATTTAATTTCAGGTGTTTGTTGCCAACAGCAGGTCGGTGCTATCTGTCCTGTCGATTTCTCGATTGGTCGGGTAGAAAGTACACTTTTTTTGATTGACCGGGTGGCGATCAATATTGTTTTCGATACTCTTGATGATTGACCCGTGTTTTGGATGGATGTCAGAGGACTTGGTGTCTCAAAAACATGAATTTTGGAAAGTACCAGAGGCTGGGCGCTTCGAATCGCGAAAAAATAGCGAAAACCGGGGTTTCCGGGGCCTTCCCGGCGACCCCGGGCTCCAAGGTCGCCGGCGACCCTGGCCCAGGGTCGCAGGGGCCTGCGACCCTGGGGGGTTTTCCCCCCTTTGTGTCCCGTTTTGTGTCCGTTTTTGCTGTTTTTCGGTCCTTTTTTTCTTCTGTACTTTTCCTTGACATTTTGACCATTTATTGGCTTGATTTCTTTGTAGGAAACCTGATGAGAATCCTTGCATTTTATTTTGCAAAGTTTCCAATTTCCTGAGAAAGCCGAAGACTTTGTCGCGCAGAGCTGCCGATTTTCCGTCAGAAGCTGAAACTGGGTCAAACGATGTCGGAATGACCTAAAATTTGGTGTGAAGCCTCCTGAGCAATAAATAAGACCAACCATAGGCTTTTGTTTGAGTTTTGAAGCCGTTTGGGGTCCTATCACCAGTAGACTTGCTTTTGTCGCGATGAAGATGTCGCGGTTTGATGTGCGGTCAACCGATGTCCGATTGACTTGAAATTTGACAGGGAACCTATTGGAGTCATTTTAAGATGATCCATAGGCTCTGTCTTGAAAACCATGGTCCCGGAGAGCTTTGCCGCCAAGAGGCCTGATTTGGCTTCCGAGCGTCAAACTATGGTCAAATGTTGTGGAAATGACCTGAAATTTGACGTGTAGCCCTTTATAAGCATTTTGAAGCCGTCCATGTGCTCTATCTGATGAGTAATGGCCTCGGTGGTTCTTGCCGTCGAGAGGCTTGATTTAGCTGTTCGAGGGTTGATGTAGGGTCAAACGTTGTCGGTTTGACTCGGAACTTGACGTGGAGCCTTTTGGAAGTATTTTGAGACCATCCATCGGCTCTGATCGAAGACTTGGTGTCTCCGATGCTTTTGCCGCCGAGAGCTCCTTTTCGGCTGTCGGAGAAGCGAAGTTAGGCCAAATGATTTTGAAATGGCCTGAAACTTCTTGTGTACTCCTCTTTTCGCTGTCTTGAAGGATCTTGCAGTTTTTGTTTGATTCTGACAAGATTTGATTTTTGAAAGTAGCATTGCCTATTTATGGCAGGTTGCGACTTCATGTAGCTCTTTGGATCTTGAAGAGGCAAAGTGACATTTTTGGTGTCAACAAATGCCCCCTCGAGGTACAGCGACGAGTTGCTTAACTTTTGTAGTCGATGTGCCTCGAAGAGAGTTTTGAAGGAGAGCCTGTGACTTGACCAAGAGTCTTTGAGCAGTCTTTCTTTTAGGTATTTGTAGCCTTTTGAGCTTCCAGGGGAATTTTATGGTAGTGAAAGGGATCACGTACCATCTCGAGGCAAAGTTTTGAAGATGACATCAGAGATGTGGATTTGGGTTTTGACCTTGTGACCTAACAGGCTATATGTGGCAGGTTAGGGGGTCGGGTTTGGTTTTGATCGTGTGACCCAACAAGCTGTATGTGGAATGTTGGGGGATCAATTTTGGTTTTGATCTTGTGACCTAACAGGCTGTATATGGCAAGTTAGGGGATCAGGTTTTGGTTTTTGGTTTTGGTCTTGTGACCTAACAGGCTGTATGTGGCAAGTTAGGGGATCAGGATTTGGTTTGATTTTTGTGGAATGTCAATTTCAAGATTTTGGCTCAATTTGGTATATGAGGCTGGATGGTTTGATTTTTGGAAGCTCATGGGGCTTGGAATTTTCTTTTGTATGGTCCAATCAACTCAAAAGAGGCATGGAACCATTTTTGTATGCTCTTGGTAAGAGGGATTTCTCTTTGACTAAAAGCCCAAAAAATAATTTTTTTTTTCAAGTGCCTAGGTGGTCAAACCTGGCTCATATGGGCTAACCCATGGGACCTTAAGCTTTTGAAATGGCTTAGATCTCATATGGTGTCATTTGTGTAAAGAATATCCAAAAATATCTCATTTGGATAGAGAATATCTAAGAATATCTTCACTTGGAGAGAATCTCTCATATTCCCTTTATTTTGGGATAGGATATCTCAAGATATCTTTCTTTTGGGAAAGAATCCTTCATCGATCCTATCTATTGGGAGAAAATCTCTCATTGATTTCTTTTTGGGAGAGAATCCCTCAAGATATCTTTCTTTTGGGAAAGAATCATTCTAATCTCTTTCTTTTGGTAAGGTTACTAATTAGTAACACTTATCTCTTTTTTCTTTCCTTCTTTGGTTTGCTTTCTTCTATAAAAGCAAGGAGGAGGTTGGATCTCTTGCTCTTATTACTTTCTTTTGCAATAATCTCAAGAGGGCTTCAAGACCAAGAGTCCTTCTTCTTCAAGATCTTCAAGACTTTTCTTCTTCTTCTCCATCAATGGCTTCAAGTAAGTTCCCTTTTCCAAGAAAACTCCATTGTAGGAAAAACTAAAAAGTTCTTTCTTTTCTTTTTTTGTTTCTTTCTTTGTCTTTTCTTTGTTTTTTTTTTCACGTGTTTTCCTTTTTTTTTTTTCACACGTTTTTTTTTTCTTCTTTCTTTTTTTTTTCATGTTTTGTTTTTTTTTTTTTTGTTTGTGGGCCGTACGGACAGATCCGTACGGATCTGGCCGTACGGCCACGTGGCCAGTGGGCCACGGCCTGTGGGCCAGCCCCTTTTTTTTTGCTCTTTTTTTTTTTGTTTTCTTTCCCTCCCTTTTTTTTTTGAGAAAGTTTCTTTTCTTCTCTTTTTTTTTGTTTTCTTTCCCTCCCTTTTTTTTGAGAAAGTTTCTTTTCTTTTCTTTTTTTTTTCTTTTTCTTTCTCCCTTTTTCTTTTGAGAAAGTTCCTTTTCTTCTTTTTTTTTTCTTTTTCTTTCTCCTTTTTCTTTTGAGAAAGTTTCTTTTCTTCTTTTTTTTTTGCTCATCATGATAATGCATTTTTTTTTGCAAACCTAGATGTTCATGCATGCATTTAATTGTAAATTAAATTTGTAGCATGATGTGATAGCATACCTGAAATTTTTCGCAATTTTGGGAATTTGGAGCTCGCAGCGATGTTGAGTCCTTCCTGATTTTGCGGAGACTTTGAGGTTTCGAAAGTTTGGAGTTTCGGAGCTTGCAGCGATGTTGAGCCCATCTTCAAGCTTTCTATTTCTTTCGGGATAGTTCCTTTTCTTCGGAATTGTCCCGTCATCATGTCAAAATTTCGCCAGATTTTTTTTAGCGAGATTCTGTCATTTTGATGTTTGATCTTTTTCTTTTCCATCCTTTTCAGGTGGTTCCGCCAGAACGAACAAGGGTAAAGAGCCTGCTACAAGCGTACCTCGTCGATCTTCTAGATCTTCTAATCCGGCCGTTCAGCAGGCTTTTGAGAAGGTCCAGTATGTTGAGAGAAATCTGGAAGAGTGCGACTCCCTCAACAGAGATGAGATGAGGCAGCGACTGATCGCTCTCAAGGGAGAGGAATTCTATAAGATCATGGTAAGCAGTCGTCCATGGGTGATGGAAGATCAGAGCGTTTTGCCCAAGCCTACCTTCTTCTTTGATGATGCAGTCCCTGATGACATGACATACCAGAGGAGATGTTTTCAGTTTTCTTTCACAGCAGATGGTGAGAAGAAGACTGTTGCTACCCGGTCGACGTTTGATCGCACCGTCTCGATCATGAGCCTTGCCCCCACGTGCTCTAAGAGGGAAGATCCTCCAAGCTGGGTGAGAAGGACAAATGTAATCAAGACCAGGGTTTTTGTTGGCGGTTCTCCTGGATATATGGAGAGGTCGCCTGTTGACATGGACCTTTTGATGCCATCCAGCGGCTACCGGGGTCCTAATTATCCGTCGGTCGATTTGAGACCGGTGGGCCTTGGTATTTCCAGCGGTGACGGCAGCAATTGGATCAAGCCTTTTCGACTTCGTGGCCGTTTCAATGCTGACTCTGAGTGGAAGTCGTGGACTGATCGCGTCCTGCTGATTGGTGGCGCTGTTTTGAAGGAAGCCGGGATTTTTGATGCGGTCCGCGCCTTTAGGGAGACCGTGATCTTTTCCGACGAGGCCTTCATGGCTATGCTGGAATCATTCCTCCCACAAACCAATACCTTCGTTGTGACGAATGGTGAGATTGGTTTTTCTTTGAAGGAGTTGAGCGCCATTACTGGATTGCCCATCCTCGGGAAACTCTATGAGGAGTTTATGCCGATTGACAGCGTCCTTGAGGGGCAGTCTGAGGAGTTCAGGCTTCTGTACTTTCAGCTCGTCGCCTTCTATGATTTTTTGAAGGAGAAGGAGGGTTTGAAAGTTAGATCCAGCAGTTGGAAGAGTTTTAGCTCTTCATTCCCCAATTTCTCTGATAGCAGGGAGTCTTCTGATAGCGTGACCCAAGAAGCCGGAGCTCAGGATCCAAGTGCAAAGAAGATCTTGGCCATGCAAGAAGAGTTGAGAGATTTCTGTGCAAGTACAAACGCCATATGTCCTGACATTGCACTGCGGAGAGATCTCGCTGTTTACCTCACTTATTGGCTTGGTGAGGCTGTTTTTGCTGGAGGAGATGGAACGCACATCAGGCCGCATTGTATTTTTCCGGCTTGTCAGATGGCGTTTGGAGAGCAGCTTGCTTTGGTGCCAGCTCTTTACTCCTACCTGTGTACCGAACTGCAGGCTACTGCTTTTTTGGTTCGGCTTGGGCTTCCTATGAATAGGGTATTTTCAGCCCATATCTTTTATTCGTGGTATGTGTACCACTGTCCTGGCTTCCACCGACTGGGTGCTGCACAGGATGATGATCCTCTAATGATTCGATTGGCTAAGGGCAAAGCCGTGTCCGAATCACTTTTGTTTGCCCACATGAGGATCCGACGGTTCAGGGACGTTGAGATGGGGCGGTCTTCAGTGAAGCTTTCTCCAGAGTTGCGGAAGAAGGCTTTTGATTTTGGTGCCTCCCGAGACTCTACCAGGGCGGGGTCGGGAAGGCATTATTCCTTGACGAATGCAGAGAGAGAGTGGCTTTTCAACATACGTGTCGGCACGATGGTGTACCGTAGACATCTTTTCGTCGACATCCAGCCGTATGTACCCTCTCGCTTTGCTTTGCAGCTGGGCTTTTCTCAAGGCATTGTTGGAGCGCCTTCAAGCATGGTGAAGCGCTTTGGAGGCTTACAGGACGGGAGAAATGCATGGGCTTTCTATAGTGCTGAAGACACTACAACCATGATTTCTTATCCTGTGTTGCTGACTTCCCGGACTGCCGGCTTTGCGAAGTGGTTCGCGGAGAGCTTTTCGGCATATCGGGGGCTTTCCAAGAAGGAGCTTGATGTGAAGCTGGCATCTGGAAAGGGCGTTGGAAAGTCGGATGGCGTCCGGCGAGAGGAAGTTTGGGCCTTCCTTTCTGGAGAGAAGCACAAGATAGGCTTTCTCGGTGACCAGGGCGTCATTGGTTCTGAAGCTGTTCGAGAAATACCTGATGAGGCTTTAGAGCAGCTAGAACAGGAGGAAGCCGAACTTGGCGCTTGGATGCAAGCGGCACAGAGGCAAGCTTCCGTAGAGTCTACTGGCAAGAGTAGACCATCCAGTGAGGAGTCAAGTGGGAAACCTGACTCTGACAGCGGGGCAGGTTCCTCCAAGAAGCGAGCCCGCAGGAGTAAGAGGAGGAGGAGGAGTCATCCCAGCAAGGGGCAGCATGAGGACTCTCCTGACTTAGAAGCTCCTCTTTCTATCAATGAGGATGTGCCAGTGGATGCTGACGAGCCTCCAGAGAAGAGAAGCCGAGAAGAAGAGACCGTCGGTGAAGGTATAATTCTTCCTTTTTCTCTTTCCATTTCTTTTCATGGGATTTTTTTTTCATGTTATGATTTGCTTCTTGTTTCTGCTTTTCTTTTCTTTTTTTTTTTAGCAGAGGAAGACTTGATGATGCCTGAGGTTCCGGTCGATGAGGTGGTGACGGATCCTGTCGAGGCACCTGAAGAAGAACCGAGGGACTCTGGAGTGATTCCAGAGTCTCCAATTGGTATGACTTCTCTTTTTTTTTTTTTGTCTGTGACTTGGTTTGCTAACACATTTCTTGCCAGCTGACTTGCCACAGGATTCCGATGACTTTGAACCATCGATGGACGCAAATGTTGATGATGCTTCCGATGAGTTCGTGGAGGAAGAAAGTGTTCCACCAGTCGTCGAAGAAGGTATTTTGTAGTTATAACCCTGATAATGATTTTCAAACAGGATTATATTCATACCTTTTTGTGTTTCTTTGGCAGGTTTTGAAGTGACAGAGGAGGATCCGTCGCTTCCAGAGCAAGGGATGCCAGAGGTTGATCCAGAGGTAGAGACTCTTGGGACCAGCTCTGACAATGTTGAGGAGATTCCTCACGCTGAGATTCCTTCCCGAGCAGGAGTAGCTTCAGCTGGAAAGAGTGCTTTTGTTACTCTTCCAACAGATGATGATATGAGTAGCCAACCAACGGAGTTGGGCGAATCTTCAGCTGGGCCATCTCTTCTTTTTGCGAAGAAGGTGGTGGTGCGAGTTCTGAGCTCTTGGATTGAGACTCTCTTTTCTGGGCACTTGGAAGCCGGATTTGGCATGATCCAGCATGTGCAGGAGATTTTTAGTGATGCCGAAGAGGTTGGTCTGGATGTCACAGGTGCCAGGGCGATCGTTGATAGGATCATTGCACTGGGTGACAAGTGGTTTGAGACCGTGGGTTTGGCTGATGACCATTTCTTCAAGGAGATGTTCCTGGACCCTGCTGATAAGGCTAAGTCTGACCTGGATGAGGCTACAGAATGCAGGAAGCAGGCAGTCCGAAAGAAGAACTTAGAAGAGCTAACCATCATCGGGCTGACACATGACCTTAACATCCTTGATAGGGAGGTCGATGAGGCCAGGAAACATCTTGAGCATCTGCAGGCACAAGTCGCTGCCAAGTGGACTGCCATAATAGAGGCTCGCGACAGGGAGAGTGCTCTGATTTGCCTGGTTGTAGATGCCAATCGAGTTCTTGAAAGGAAATCTGAAGAAAGCGAACGATGGCAAACTGCTCGGGATAAGCTTCCCGGTGTGAAAGAAGGGGTACAGCCCACTCCAGCATCTCATGGCAGGTTTTTGAAGAAGCGCGCCTTGGAATCCTTGACGGCTGAGGCTAAAAGTTTGCTTGAGGAGCTGAACTCTTGGCTGGAGACCATTTTTGATTGAGCTCCTGTATATTTTTTTTTACAGAAACCATCCTTCTCTCTTTTTGGTACCACTTGTATTTTCTTGGTACTTATTTTTTTGTAGTGCTTGTGAACACTTTCTCTTTCTTTTCTTTTCTTTTTGGTACCACATGTATATTTTTTTTTGGTACTCTCTTTTTTTGTTATCCCTACGCTCACTTGAATCTTTTTGTGATAAAAGTAATTGCTAAATGCGATGCTCTTCTTTTTTTTGTTATCCCTACGCTCACTTGAATCTTTTTGTGATAAAAGTAATTGCTAAATGGGATGCTCTTCTTTTTTATATATATATATATCCCTACGCTCACTTGAATTTTTTTGTGATAAAAGTAATTGCTAAATGGGATTTGATCAAAAGGTTGTCATTTTGTGAAAATCTTTTGTCAAGTGATTGTTTTGGCATGGAAGCCAGGTTTTTGTTTGTGGCATGGAAGCCAATTTTGGCATGAGAGCCAGCTTTTCTTGTGGCATTGATAGCCGAGGTTTTTTGTGGCATCTATAGCCAGTTTTGGGTGGCATTGATAGCCGGTTTTTTTTTTAAATCCAAGTTTTTTGTTTGTGGCATGATAGCCGGTTTTGTTTTGGTGGCATTGATAGCCGGTTTGTGGCATTTATAGCCTATTTTGTTTTGGTGGCATTGATAGCCGGTTTGGTTTTCAAAAATGCAAGTATCGACTAAAAGTCGCCTCCCTGCTGAATGTTCTTGCAAGTATCGATGGAATGTCGCATCCTTGCTCATTCGGTTGCGAGTATCGATGGAATGTCGCATCCTCACGGATGTGGGTGCAAGTATCGATGGAATGTCGCATCCTTGCTTTTCAAAAATTTTGGTTTTGCGGGTACTGACTTGATGTCGTTTCCCCCACGATTTTGAAATTTGTGGTTTTCTCGAACCTTTGAGTTATGGATATCAACTGAAATGTTGCATCTCCATGGTTTTTTAGGTTTTTTCGGACCTTTGAAATTTGGGTTGTGGATATCAACTGAAATGTTGCGTCTCCACAGTTTTGGATTTTGCAAGTATCGACGAAATGTCGCTTTCCTGCGATTTTGGAAGTGTCGAACATGGTTCATATGCTTCCGATTTGTGCGAGTATCGACTAAGCGTCGCTTCCTCGTGGTTTTTTGAAAAACCAATTTTTTTTTTAAAGACACGAGGGTCATAAGTTTTGACCTAAAACCATTTTGGCGGTAAAAGGCAGGGTGGACTAGGGTGGAAATCCCTGAATCCAGATTTTGTTTCAAACCATGAATTTTGGGTTCAAGGGTTGAAAATTTTGGTCAAGTTAGGGAAAGGTTCCTAAACTTGGATTTTTTTTTGAACAATGAAACGATGAAAGTAAGCATTGTTTTTTTTTAAATTTCTAGAAATTTCAACATTTGATATGAAAATTCTAAAAAACAGGGTGGGTTTAGCGAGCGTGTACCTGGAAACCGGTTTTGGCCATACAGGCATTGCTCTTACCCAGTTGGGTAAGTCTTCAAGGGTAGTACCGTTTTAAGAACTTGCCACTGATGGGCAACATACATCTGTCACCTTCCATGTCTAGGAGTGCGTATGCGCCATTAGAGAAAACCTTGTCGATGACGTAGGGTCCCTCCCATTTTGGCTCAAATTTGCCTTTGGACTTGTGAGCGAAGACCATTGGTCTTTTTTACCGCAAGAACTCAGTCAATCTTTTGTAGGCGCGTTGCCTGACCTTTTTTATCGAAAGATCCTGCTATGCGTGCTTGGTAAAGTTCAATGCTTTGTTGAGCTTCGAGCGTCTCTCATCGAGATTGTCCAGCTCATGGAGTCGCAATTTGACATTGCTTTCTTGAGTCATGTCATTTTGCAAGGAATACCCTCAAGGAAGGAATTTGTACTTCCAAGGGTACGACCAGCTTCGCATCCATAGACCAAGGAGAGATGGTGTGCTATGGTTTGGTCCTCGAACGGTGGTTCGATAGGCCCACAAAGCTTCAGACATTTTGTCGCTCCAGTCTCTTTGTGACTAGAGACCATTTTTTTTTGAGGATTTGCAGAGTGTCTTTTGAAAGCTTCTGCTAACCCGTTTGCTGCCAGCTTGTATGGAGTCGAAGGACAGCTTTGGATTTTGTATTTGTCGCAGAACCTGTAGAATCGATGATCCCGAACTGTGGTCCGTTATCATGGATGAATCTTTTGGGTATGCCGAAACGACAAATGATGTTGGTGCGCAGGAACTGAAGGACTGATGAGGTCTTCATTTCGTTAAACGCAAATGCTTCTGACCACTTGGAGAAATAATCCGTAGCGGCGAAGATGAAGCGATGACCTTTGCTCGAAGGGGGGGAAATAGGACATATGATGTCCATACCCAGGCTTCGAAAGGCCATGAGAGAATAACGCGTCCTTCTCCCAAACCGACTGGGTTTTGAGCGTCATAGCCCATTTTCTTCATAATAGCTTGTGCCATAGAACTGTATAAGGATAGTTGAGGCATACCTTCATTTTGGAAAGGTTCAAGCATGAGTTTGATGAAGAAGCATCCGATCTATGGAAGATCGGCTTTTCCTTTGCTGAAGTTGCTGAGAGCAACGAAGGAATCTGATAGGATCTTCTATGTCAGAAGTTATCTCCATTAGAGTAAGAGCAGGCTGAACTTGCTGAGTGTCAGCTTGGCTTGACGATCGTCGTCTTCTGGCTCTGAATCCGATATCCGTGTCTTGCATATGAAAAGACAACAAATTTGCCCCCAGACTTTTGCTTTGCCTTCTTCACTTTAGTTGTGAAGACCAAAGGCTTTGAAGTTTGAGGGAAGATGATGAAGGGAGTTTGAATGCTCTCTTTCGGATTTAGATGGTTTGTTTTCTTCCGGTGATTATTGAGGAGCTCTTGCCTTTATCTTTCTGGAGATTTTCGGCAAAGGTGCTGTGTGCTTCTCCTCTTCTTCTTTTTCACCTTCATACATCTGTGAGTCTGCAAGTGAACTTCTTTACCTTTGAAGGGTTTTCTGTCCGCAAAGACTCGATGTATCATGCCGTCGTCCCGACAAACTTGATGCATTGATGTAGAGTTAAGGGACAACACCATTCTGTGGATCCAAGGGCTCCGAGAAGGATGTTGTAGCATGAAGGGGTTTTTATTGCATACATAGTGACCTCAGAGATAAGATCGCCAATTGCAATCTTGAACCTATTTTGCCGATAGGTCTTTAGTATCCCATCGTATCCAAAGATAGATACAGATGTGTGGCTAGCTTGCTGGGTGGGATGCCCAACTCTTCAGAGAGCCATAATGGAGAGAGGTTGAGTGCAGACCTGGGTCATCTGAACTCTGTGCATAGGCATTTCCTTGATTACCCTGTGAAGTAAGGGGTCGGTTTGCCTGGTTTCGCAAGTAGGAGGTCGTCCTTTGAAGGCGATGGTTGCATGGCTGCTTTTTAACCGAGAGGCATTCAATGCATATCCCTCATTTTTCTTCTTTTCTCCCTTTGAGGAGCTTCTGAGTTTTTGACCGGTATCCATTTCAATTTGGAGGACTTGTGGGGCATTTTGTCGACATCCTCATTCAGCTTTTGTAATTCGAAATGAGATTATCACGAGTGGCGGAGACATTCGAAAAATCTCAGATGTGCAGACGTGCAGGTATGTGCTTGAATGTTCAATCAAGTCATACTTGAAAGCCTCCTTAGGGCCTGCATGTTCATCATTGTTGCCACTAGGGGCGCTTACAACATCTTTTCCGAAGGATTTACATATGTAAAGAAGATTGGTTGTAATTTTTATGGTAGTCCCGCCAGAGCGGGTGCCTCTACCAACTTCGAGAGCTTCTTGAGAAGGGTCTTCGTTTGGAAATTGTCTTCAGGATCAAGAGGCTGTCGTTTTTCATTTGCGAGGATGATATCTGCAGCAGAGTTGCCATCCTCAGTGATTGTGTTGCACGGAGCATTTCCGGGAATAAGTCCTGAACAACATCCAGCAACCTTTCTTCTTCGTTGACCAATTCAGCTCCCAAGCATCAATGGCTGGGAATTCTTCAGTCAGGAAGGGTGTGAGCTTTGAAGTCACAGTCTCAGGAGAAGAAACCTGAGAGGGTGTCTCTCAGTGAAAGTCACGTGAGATGAGGTGGCTCCAGATGATACATTTCTAGGTCGTCTCGGAGTGTAAGTGATCTCGTCAGATGATGCTTCGGAAGAGCTATAATCCCGAATTATCACATTACAGGAAGCTCTAACGAAGAGACTTGCCTGATCGGAGTCAGACTCATCCTCGGATGTAAGAGGATCGTCTTTCCAGTAGTTTTCTCCATTTTCAGAAGTTAAGGGAGGGTGTACCTATGGTCTTCAGGGACTTCCGGCTATGATTGCGAGGAGGCTCGTTGACGCGTGTCTTGCTCTTGTTCTAGAGCGAGCCCTGCAAGATCTTGCATATTCTTCAAGATCAAGCATGGGAGCCAAATCTTCTTCTTCGTCTGCTCTTTGTGGTCAACATGGTTGATTTCCACTGGAGCAATGACGGGTGCTGGGCACAGAGCATTTTCTTGTACAGTTCTTGGTCTTCTTCATTATCAGACCGGATCCTTGTGGCTGTAGGGGGTTATACTAGATTACTGGCACAACATGAGTTTCAAGAACCCATTCTTCATCGGAGAGATATTCTCCTGTTTCAAGGGATTCCTCCCATTCGTCGGTGTAGTTGGATTCGAATCCATCATCGGTGTCGCTGGACTCGTATCCATCAATGGAGAATCCAATTACCGAATTGCAAGAGTATGATGCCCCTGCGGCTTCTTTGAATTGTGGCGGCATGAAATCACTGTGAGTGAATTTTTTTACCCCCTTTGAAGTCTCTGGAAGGGACGTTTTTGTTGCCTCCAGTGAAGCAGTAGAGGAAGCCTCTGCATTTTCTTGACTTCTTGTTTTGTCTGGGACTTTGCTTGCCGTTCGAGCTTGAGGAGATGTTTCCTATCCTGCCTTCGCTGTTGAGCTGTAGGCTTTGTTTTCACACCTCCTAGTTTTCATCTTCCAGGAGATAGGGATGTACCCATATGGGTTGTTCGTCTGGTGTCGGGTAAGGAACCGGTTCCTCAGACGCTTGAATTGTGTTTATCACTTGAAGGAAGTAGTGATCTTCTTCTTTGGTGATTTTGATGTTTGTTCACAAGACACCATGTTGATGGAGGCAGACCCATAGTTTTTGTCAAAGGTGATGACTCCGTTTTTCCACATCTCGTTTATTTTCTCCTTCCCAATGAAGCATTGATTGAGAGGATGTGAGATCATCTGGTGGTATGGACAGTACCGAGGATCGTTGGTTTTGCCAACATCACCCGGTCTTTTGGGTTCAGGCAAAGTGAGCTTGTCGTTTGCCCCAAGAGCCCCGAGGATTTCATCAACATCTTCATCGAACGGGTATTTCTTTTCTACTCGTTATTTGAAGGCATCAGAGAGTTCAGGTCTCTTACCAGCAGCTTTGTTTTCAGTTTTCTTTGGTGGCTGAGGAGCTGACTTGGTCTGCACATTGAGGACCTCTTTTTTCGTTGGTCTAGAGGTTGCAATGGCGGTTGGCTCTTTTCTTGATGATTTCTGACTTTTTAGGTCTTTAATTATCGTTTCAGCTTCCATGGAAGCTTCTAGGAGTTCTCCCAGGTTTCTTTGATTTATTGCCGATGATCATGGAGCGGATTCTAGCTCTCATGTTATTTCAGCAGATGCTGACTAGCGACGCTTGTGGCAATACATCAGAGCATTTGTATGCCATTGCTTTCCACTTGTGAATGAAGTCATATGTTGACTCATTCTCCCCCTTTTTAGGCTGCACAGCTGAGCCATAGTAGCGGGATGATCCTCACCTTTAAAGTGAGTCAGAAAGCGTGTCTCTAGCATGGCCCAGTTTTGGATGGAGTCCTCCGGCAAAGTGGAGTACCAGTCGAAGGCCGTACCTTTTAGGGTACTTGCAAAGAGGCGGATCTTGAGTGCATCTTAATCCGCGATAGCTCCCGTCAGGATCTTGAGTGGATGATGTGCTGTCTGGCTGATCCTTTCCCCGTATATGTTTGGAGTGTAGGATGCTTGAATTTTGTAGGGAACGGGACCGAGTCCATCCATAAGGGATATGGAGGCTTGATCCTATTCTCCTTGAGTATATCCTCTTCTTTTGCTTTGGCGAAGATACTGTCTACGTCCTTTTTGGTAAGGGCGCGTGACTCATTTTCTTTTCCATTTACCTCATCATCTTAATGATTCGGAGGAGGTTCATTGTTCGCCTGATTTTGTAAGGCGAGGAGAAGGTTTTCCATCAGAGTTTCAATTCTCTGCTGGCCCTGTTCCAACTGCTAGATGCGGTGAGCGCATCATCTGGAGGTGGATTGCGGGGTGGTGGCTCAGAATTTGTAGCCAGACTTCATCCTCTTGGTCGAAAGAAGAAATTGTCCTGGTGACTGAGCTGGGCTCATTCTTTTTGATGAAGAGCTTGAGGAAGGATCACTCTGCGTCCTTTGCTTGAAGGAGTAGGGGATTCTTCTGAATGTCTTCTTGTCCTGGAGACGCTGTGGTCATCGGACGTCGGACATGGATTTTGTGCTGTCTTTTGGCGCTCTTCTGGTTTTTCCAACCATATGGACGCACAATTGGTTGGGTCTTTCTTTTTCGACCCACTTTGTGAGAGCTTGAAGTGTAGGAGGCTGGTCCTTTGCTTTCTAGTCTCTTTTGGGATATGACCGCGGCGGCGTATACGACGAGCAATTTGAGCTTCGATCAGCTCTGGCTGGGCTTTGACGTGTTGACACCAAAAATGTCACTTTGCCTCTTCAAGATCCAAAGAGCTACATGAAGTCGCAACCTGCCATAAATAGGCAATGTTGCTTCCAAAAATCAAATCTTGTCAGAATCAAACAAAAACTGCAAGATTCTTCCAGACAGCCAAAAAAGGAGTACACAAGAAGTTTCGGGCCATTTCAAAATCATTTGGCCTAACTTCGCTTCTCCGACAGCCGAAAAGGAGCTCTCGGCGGCAAAAGCATCGGAGACACCAAATCTTCGATCAGGGCCGATGGATGGTCTCAAAATACTTCCAAAAGGCTCCACGTCAAGTTCCGAGTCAAACCGACAACGTTTGACCCTACATCAACCCTCGAACAGCTAAATCAAGCCTCTCGGCGGTGAGAACCACCGAGGCCATTACTCATCAGATAGAGCACATGGACGGCTTCAAAATGCTTATAA